>WEKY01038946.1:9904-23618 GCA_013390045.1 Picathartes gymnocephalus
TAAAAAATTATGTGACAATTTTATTTGGCTTTAAAAGCTAAATATCTGGCTTTTAACTGATATTATTTCTTTTATCCATATCCTCATCCTTATTTTTACAGTATCAACCTTGTGTTCTCAAAACCAGGTTTCATTTTCACAGATTCTTGTCAAGTATACTATTTCCAGCAGTTAAATATTTAATAAGAAATGTCAAGGCTACAGTGTTAAATGCTGTAACCTGTTACCACCATATTAATATTCCTTTCATCAAGAAACAGCTGCAAAAAATTAATTAGATATCTTTTCTTCAAGGTCTTAACTTGAAGATCTAAAAGGCACAGTATGATTGGAACTAGTTTTTTAATCTGTAGTTTAAAGTGAAACTGAGACAGTTATCTCACACAGGCCTATGTTTACATCACAATAATCATCAGGGCTGACAGTTTCAGTTTGGCTCATGCTGGGATCAGAACAGTTTACAAGCTCTACATCCTGCCTGGAGTACTTCTGCAAAACAAAGTGGAAAATCCTGTACCTGTATAGACTTTCATACCTCAAGCCACTGCAGTTAGGGTTGAATTGATATTGCTTCACAGTTTTCTTTACCAGTTTAGTGGGAAAACTCATCTGGTATTTCCTGGTTTTGCAGCAGCTATGTCTTGCAACACAAGTTATCTCCAAGTTCAAGTGTGTGTCAGTGAAAAGCGAGAAGTAAGAAGCAGTTTCTCATAAGTTTCTCATAAGTTTCTCATTTCTCCTCTTCGCTGTCTCTTCATTTCTTTCAGCATTGAAGCCTAATGTTTTGGTTTTGTCTGATATACAGGTTTACATTTTGTTCCTTGCTTTGTGTTGTGTGAGAAAGTTCTCAAAGCATGGTGATAAAAGGACAGCACAGTGTCCTTATAGGAAGCCAGGAAAGCTTCCCACACACTGGCTATCAAGCATGTAAGGCAGATAGCCACAGAGATGTCTCTCATACAACACATTTTCTATTCTGATCATGTGGCAAATGTCCATCTTGGTCACACAGGTTTGAGGGGGAGATCATGCTGTACTGCCTCAGAACTCAAAGAAGTAACAATTCATACATAGCCATTTATTCTGAATCTGTGATTGTGAAGTTTTACATAGGTTTTACCAGGGTGTTAGACTGAAATGGGAATATTTGTTTTCTTCCTTAGTGATGAGTACCCTGGCCCTCTGATTTCCAACTAACTTGTAGCCTTTGGGAAAGGATCTTCACTGCCTGAAACCAGTGATGTTGCAGGCATATGTTGGGCAGCATGTAATTGTGCTGGTGAACTCAACTAAGTCAGAGGAAGACTGTCATCTTCTCAACCCTGCCTACTACCCCTGCAATCTGCTTTCATACTGACATGGATCATATGTGTTTGCATATGTATGGAGCCTGTTGTAGCCCGGACACAGCAGAGCTTGTGCATGTGCAGAC
The DNA here is from genome assembly GCA_013390045.1 of Picathartes gymnocephalus. NCBI lineage: Eukaryota > Metazoa > Chordata > Aves > Passeriformes > Picathartidae > Picathartes > Picathartes gymnocephalus. The sequence continues at coordinate 11,337 of WEKY01038946.1, forward strand.
TGAACTTCAAGGCATGTGCTGCAAAACCAGTGCTCAAAATGAATCTTACTTCCAGTGCATGCACAAATCAGTTGTGGTGGATTCCATATGCTATAAACCTCTCAGGCTGTGCCAACACACTATAGCATGAGTAAGCACTAGAGAAGTGGCTGTATGTCCTGGATTTGTGGACAGGCAGACACTGAGATACTTAGAAATCCTTGGCAAATGGCAAAAACCACAGTAGTTCAGAAGGTGACTCATAAAAGCACTAACCAACAGCTAAAGTTGGTAAAGCAAGAGTGTAGAATGCCTGGCAGAGCTGTGCTGCAGAGTAGTTTTTGATTGTGGCCCCAACGCAAGCTCACTCATAATGCCAGACTGCAGTGTGATAGGGAAACGATGACCATTTACATTACAATGAAACCAATTTATGTTCTTAGATTATTTCGGAGAGCTTGGAAACAATTTAAACACTGTATACACTAAACTGAGAATAGGAAGTCTGAGGGGATATATTGGACTGGAAACCCATGTAAGAAATGATGAGGATAAGTGTAACTAATCTTCCACTGATATCTCTGACTCATCTGGATGAGGTTCTCCACTCCGTGCCAAATTGACGCGAACTTAACTTTATACATATTAAGTGCCTTTTGAGCTGTGTTTTTCTGACTGACCAGGTAGTCAATTGAGTGAAGCAGTTGACTCAGGAAGAATAACTCCCTGTCTTGCTCTTGAACCCAGTATTTCCTTTTTGTATCCTGGAGAAGTGTTAAGTTCTAAGACTGAAAAATCCTATCCAAGAGCAAGAAAAGTCAGCAGTGGAGTTTCCAAGCACTGCAACACACAGAGAAATGAGATCTGTCAAAGCAAGCCAAGATAAATAGTAGCAGGAGCCTAAAGATAGATAAACTTCAGGATGAGTCAAAACCACACAGAGGTTTTTCTTAACAAAAAACCCCTGGAGTTTTATTTAAATGCAACCCGTTAAATACAAAATGTTGCAGCACAGTACATGGAAATGTATCCACTGACTGATTCATCTTACTTTGAAGTCAAAGAGATGAAAATTGGGGACCCAGTATCTTGGAAAGGAAATCAAGAAATAAGATGATCCTTGAGGCAAGAAACTTGAGTGTAGGTTAATCTAAGAATGCTGTAACGGAGAGAAAAGCCTCAAGTTTGAGGAAGGCTCAGACACCAGCCTTTCATCTGCTTCCCAGTCTCTCTGTGTTTTCCATCCATGGCATAGTGGTTGTTATCCCATAACATGAGTGGATGTTTGACTAAGCATGAAATAAAGTTTAATCACCACATAATAGATAACTTGATACTAGATACAACTCTGCCAGCAGCTTTTGCTCACGTTTGTCGAAATTTTGCCTGATGTGGTTCATAGAGTTGTGTCCATACAACATGTTGGCCAATAGAGGCAATGGGAAGTTTGCCGTGACTTCAAAGGACTCAGGATCTCCCCCATATTCATCACGTGGCAGTATATTTGGCATGACAGCAAAAGTGAGGATACTTTAAAACTCATTTAATATGTGCAAGGACTATTAGGTAAGTAGTCAATAGTGAATCCACTCAATGCCTCAACTTCGCCAACACATATCTGTCCTCTTAAAGGCACACTCTTTTGCATCATTTGGTTTCTAAAATGCTCATCCTTCTTTATTTGAGTCAAGTGAGTGTAAATTAGCACTGTTCTAGAATCTCTTAAATGGGCAGATTAAAACTATACTTGAATGCTGTTCCACTGAAATTGATACAAAAACTTTCCTGGATGTTGCATAATGCCAGGATTTCGTGCTGCCTCAGAGGCAGTATCTGAACATACCGTGTCTCTCCATTGTGACTGTTGACTGAAAGACAGTCACTCTTTTTATTACCTTCAGCAAATATTTACATTCTACAAATGCATAAGAGCCATTGTAATTTCCCTTAGCATTGTATTTTCCTTAACAGATAGGTCAATGGTCCCTTTAGCTCTGTATTTGACAATGGCTAACACTATATATTTGAGGAAAAAAGGTCAGGAAAAACCATGAATAGAACATATTTTTTCATGGTATATCCTACCATAATATACTGGTTATTTGGAATAAAGAGACTTCCAGGGTCTTGGTTTCAGTTAGACAATTGTGTTGAATGTTAACCAAATAAAATTTTAGAAAATACAGTTTTAATGGAATCATAGAAATGTGGAGGTTGACTGGTCCATTCTCACTCAATGCAGAGCCATATCTTGTCTTACCTTTAAACGCTCCCTCCCTCATTATACAGGTTAAAACAGTAATTGTATCTTGGCTTTTTCTTCAGGCTGAACAAACTCCCTGATATGCTCCTACCCCACCACCATGTTAGTGCCTTATACTCAACTTCACATCCACTGTGACCTGCACCATGAGCCCTTCTCATCAGTGCTGCTACTCAGCCAGTTAATTCTCAGAGCATGGGGTGATCCTGCTCCAGGTGCAGAACTTTACGCCTCCACTCTTACAACTGTATGAAGTTTCTGTTGGCCCAATCATCAAATTTCCAAAAGTCATCCTGGACTGAAGCTCTATTCTTTGGCGGGCCACTCATTATTCAGGTTTAGTGGACTGTGAGTAGTTTTCATCACATTTAGTAACTCTAATTGTATATTTGACATTGTGCATCACAAAAGGGATATTGGAGCTTCTCCCAAAACTTTTTAGTGTGAGAATACCAAACAATTGTGAAACACATGAAGACTAAATAGCCTTTTCTTGAAAAATCTGGCGTGGTTTTGAAGTCACTGCCATCTCCGTAGCTGCTACAGTCCTGTTTGTGTAGATCACCAAGCCAGAGTAGCATCAGTACACAGATCGTATTGTCATGTTAGACTAAGTCTGAGACAGGAGCAACTGCATCACACAGGATTGGAAAAGAGACACATACCCTCTCTGTGAGCTGAGCTGTAAGGGCTGTTAGTCCCTTCACTGCTAGACTAGCATGTGAGAAGTGAAAAGTAAGAAGAACAGGCAAGGAAGCTGTTATTTTTTTGGCTGAAGACAGAATTGGATGATCATCTAAGGCAAAAAAGAAGGCATTTAATTTTAACTAAGACTCTTAATAGAATATGCTGGACTTTGAAATAGTAAACCTGGCTATATTAACGTGTTTTGCGGTTCTGAAAAACCAGTAACATTTCCCCGTGGGTTTTTTTACTTCTACAATGGAATATCATGTGTTAGTACTTCAAAGAGATATTGAAAGAAATAGCCAGTTATTAAGTACTGTGAAGAAAGCATTAGCAACAGCAGTGCTGTATGGCCACATCAACATGGGCACTACTGCCTTGTCTTATGTTAAGGTGTGGCCTTTGCCATTTGCTGCCTACGGAGAGTCAGCCTGCCAGAACTCCAATAATATCTGTGTAGTTTTATACAACAGCTTGTAGTAAATGAATATGCACATGGTTACAGGATTAGGCTCTGATCGGGAGTACAGACTCATTAGAGCATGTGGAAGAAAAGGAAATTTTTTTTTTACACAATAGAAAATTTTTGTATTTCAAAATTTGGAATGAAACCAAGGAGTGTTGAGTCTTTTAGCGGCATGATGCCACAGTTCTGGGGAAGCCTGTCAGCCTCGCCCCCACATGTCTGGGGAATTGGGATTGCCAAGAAGCCACAAAGTGGAGGGTCCTTCCTTCGCAGCTCTCAGCACTCTGTCAAACCCAAGGCAAAGCAGTCTGTAAGCTCAAGATCTCCTAGAACCAGCCAAATGGCTGTTAAGAAGAGAATCGGCAGGCTCATCTCTCTTGGAAACCTGCCTAGATTCCATTGGAAATTGGTCAAAAATGGAAATTCTTTTGTGGAACATTTTGATTTCAATGAATGGCATACCCCGATGAAGAAATATTTAATCAGAAATTTTCTAGCCAGATTGTTCTCTGTTGAAGGTAGATAAAGCTATTTTTATGGTTTGGTGGGGTTTTTTGGGGTTTTTTTGAGGGGTTTTTTTGGGGGTTTTTTTGATTTGTCAGGTTTTTTTCCACTCTCACGTGTTTTGGTAGGATCAGGTTAATGAGCAAAGCACTCTGAACATTTAGTGGCATTTGACTCTGAGGTTTTGCTCCAGGAACTCCTCCCTCTAGCTGAAATCTAAGTTCCAACTCCATCATTCAGGCTTCAGGTAGGGAAATTGTTATCAAGAGAAGCTGATACTAGAAGATAATTAATTACTCTCTACTTCCACATTTCTTATATGTCCATAAATGCTCTTAAGTTCAGAACAATTAATTGAACTAGAAGCCTACCTCTGATTAAAGACAGGCATTAATACCAGATCAGTCCTAAATACAGGAAAGGGATATTTCCTATGGAAATCCTGGTATATCTTTCTGTAAGCAGTTTTTATTCACTTAGCTTCTAAGTGCTACAAGAAAATAAATCTTGTAGCCACAAAAGCAGGTTCAAAAAGTATAGGATCTTCTGGTTATTCCAGTTCTAAAATGGTAGTAAGTAAAAAGCCACTCTGTCACTGTAAATATATTTTATTGGTGCATGGACAAATGTCAGATTAATGTCATTTGTTGCTGTGAAATCAATGATAATTCTGTTGATGAAGAAGAAATGTTTCTTCAAACACCACAAAGACTAAATATCTTTCCTCAGTTAATCATCAGATGCCCTATCATGCTGAAGAAAAATGAAATTATTTAGTTGAGTAATCTAACCAGGTAAATAGACCATGCAGATAGGAAAAATGTGGTTGCTGTTCTATGGTAGGGGGGTTATGGAGACTGTCTTTTTTGAGATTTTCAGGTGCAATCTTGGCACACGAGACCTGAAGAAAACTTCCATGACACGGGTGCAATACTGCTGAAAGAAAAATGCACTCAGCTGTGTAATGCCAAAATCCCTGTGCTAGTCCCAGCGGTCTATCCTGTCCTGGTTCTAGTAAAGAACACTGCTCCCATTGGCACTCCAGATGATGGAGTATTGCATTGCTAAACAAGCAGCTACAACCAATCTGTAAGAGCCTGTGTGGGCTTTAGAGAACAGGAATATCTTCAAAAAAGGTCTTGACAGAGAGCAGAAATGATATAAAAAAGGCTAAAACTTTGAGCTCAAAAAGTCAGCTGCATAAATATAGGACTGGAAACTCTCAGCAGGGGGGCAGATCCACAGATTTAGGATGTAGGGGTCATACACAGCCACAGCCAAGCATCAGTAAACGAAATTGCTGCGGCAAAAGTGGAAGAAGACATCATGTAAGAGTACTGTGTGCCACAGGTAATTTTATGTTGGTGATGCCTAAATAGGAAAGGTGTTTTGAGGTTTGGCTACTGTGTTTCAAAGAAATTGTAATCCAGAGAAGGAGACTGAAAGTCTGTGAAACATGATCTGTGAGTGAGGATTAGAAGGAGTGTGTTTAGGGAAGGCTGAGAGAAAACAGAAGAAAAAGTCTTCCAACAAGAATAGCACAGGCAAAGCAAATATGTGGTTCGCTTTATGTCATCACTGTAGATGAGAGGAAGAAATGAGCATGCACTGCAACAAGGAAAGGTTAGGTTAAACATTAGGATCATAAACATAGATAAGTAATGGCATGGATGATTTACAGAGACCAGACTCTGCCTCACCAGATGGAGTGTGAAGGAAAGTTTCATGATTCTGATGGGAAGTAGAAGGTGAATTAGGAGACCACCAGAGGCCCCTTTCAGCTTCTTCCTAACACCTATGAAAACTATGTGTGTCTTTATCTGATCAACCAGTCAGTTGTAGCAAATTCTAAAAGGAACAGATTTAGGGATAATTTAAACCATTTTATTCAGAGAAATATCTCCAGTGAATTTGTAACAGAACTGCAGCACTTCAAGGAGGAAAGTACATAAAAAGGAAGCTTTGTAACGCAAATCTGTTACAGTAACAATTCTGCCTAGTCTAAGTGGAGTGACTTTCATTTCAGTAAGTCCTGCCGACTACTAACTAACTGTACAACACCAGAACAGACTTTCCCTCCTCCAGTATTTTCTTTTCCTTTTTCTTTATGCTCTGTTTGCAAGATAAAAAACTGATCGCAAGAAACAAAAGTTTAGAATTCAAGTCTTGCCTAGATAATTGTAAAGTAGTTTAATAGATTTTCCTTTTGACAAGATTTATGGCTGAAAATAAAAAATAAAAATTTAAAGAAAAAAAAAAAGAAAAGGAAAAAATCCCACAAATCAATGAACAAAGAAGGAAAAGAAAGACTACATTCTGGTGAATACAAATGCCAAAACCCAAAACTGCTGTTTTGTTTTAGGAGTGCTGCTAAAAGGAACTGTTAGCACTTTATTTAAGAAGTGCAAGACATTTTGTGCACATTCACTGCAAGACACATGTCACACTCTGTAGAACCAGTGAGATTTCCTGGAAAGACACAGGGTCAAAAGAGAGGCCGTGGTCTGTTGTGTAGACCTGATGGAAGAAGTTCATGCTTTGGAAAAGTTTGTCTTTGTCTGAATGTTGTGCACCTCTGCATTTTTAGGGGAGATTTTTCTGTCTGGACAATCTAGAAATTAGTATTCAAATTGAAACTTGAGCATAAGTTTAACAAACTGGGTGAACAGACCCAGCAAAGGCAGAGCACAGAACACCACAGCACCAAAGGGGGCCTGCCTTGGAATAACTTACAAGCTGCATCTTCTCATGGCTCATGAGCTCTTTCTTTCCTTTGACGTTTGTACAGCACATTGCTGCAAAACAAAGCAAAAATTCTGCCAGTATCATTATTTGAACTAAAATGTAAGTTATCTGTAGTTGTATCATATAGAATATATGTTTTTAAAATTCAATCAAAGTCATACTATTCTTTTGTCAGAAAATCTATGGTAGTAGACTTGTATGCGATTGAAGCCAGAAGCATGAGAAACAATTAAAAGTGCTGATATATAGGGAGGGGCTGTCCTGCTGCAAAAAGGAGGTGTCAGTTCTGACAGGGTACTGTTCTTAATGAGACTATTATTAAAATTGGCTGGTTCTCATATCATACCACTTTGGCTATTGAGATAAGCCTCCTTCAAAGACATCTGAGTTTAAGTGACCATAACAACTCTGTAGTAGAAGGAAGAAACCAATCAGAAATATTTTTTCCTCCTAAACTGCTGAGCTCAGAAAACCACCATGCCTGTGGTGAAGAGAAAGTCTCCACTGTTTTATTGCTCAAAAAAGCTGAACATGTGTCCCAGCCAGAAGAGCTTTTGAGACAGGAGTTGGTTAGCTGCAGGAGGAGCCAGAGTCTGCTTGCATTTCGCTATGAATGTTACTGTACTGCTTTGAGATGCTCAGCAATACCATTGCCACATAGATACATAGAGGCGAAGCACCAGTGTGAAGATAGCAAGTGAACACTATCAGAGGGCTATGGGTTAAATGAGGAGCCAACAACTTCCAAGTCATCCCAGATGCTCTCATGTTTCTGGTTCTTTTGGCCACAACTGCAAAGCAATGCTTTCTAATCTCAGCATCCAAAATGCCATAACTTCAGTATTTTATTCTCAGAGTACTGTATCTTCTGGCCCTTGAAGAGATAATTTCTGCTCTGTGATCTTATGGCTGGTGAGCCATAAGCTCTGCTGCATCACCATATATCTGTTCCTGGAGTTTCCACAGTTGCCAGGGATCCTTTCATTAGATTTGAGCTGCCTGTACTAGCTTGACCCTAGACTGGTCTCTAGATAAATCCCTGTGACCTGAAACCTTCTGCATTTTGGTCTGCTGCACTCAAAGTGTGTTTGCTGTCCAAGTCCTCTTTCTCACTTTCAAGGACATTCAGATGCCTCCAGTACCAGTTCTGTAACTCTGTGGTTAGAGCTAGAATCCCCTTTTCAGGGCTGTGCCTATCAATCTAGTTAAGGATGCAATTTCTTTTCTGTGGTCTAGCCAAGCATGACAGTAGGGATGGAGTGATCACCATTGCCTCTGCACTTTCTATCTCACTCATCACTTGAAGCTTAGATGGATGGGGTCCAGTCATTCCATCCTGGTGAAAAATGTGTGAGCTGGCAGAATCCTTAATTATACAGGCTGCTTTCTATTTCTGGATACGCAGGATTTAATGTTTTTTATTATAGTAGCACCTAAGAGCCTGAGTACAGGCTACCCTGCAGATATTTGCTGAGCTGCCCTGTCTTTCTGCCCCATAACCCTGAGAGTTTTCTCAGAAGAGGAAATTCTTTCCTTTCCACTAGAAAAACACAGACATGATAACTACTGGCAGTGGTTTATATGTTGATAAGACAGGGGGAGTAGTTACCTTGATTAAGCAGTAAGGTGTGGGTGAACATGGAGAAACTGTCCATCAATTCCTCTCTCATAATTTGTGATGTGCTGTAAAAACCAGCACATTCCTCACACATTCACACAGGTGGGGGGAAGGCTGGAAACTCTTGGCTTCTAGCAACAGGAGGAAGTCTCCCACTCCTATTTGCAGATCTGCACCTACAAAATACTGAGTGCCCTGGCAGCAGGGTCCAGCAGCTTAGTCCAGGAAAACAGTTGCACCAGCTAAGCCTGAATCTGCAACAATACCAGGCAGAACCTGCAAGTGAGAGCAGGGGCAGACTCCCTGCTATGGGGAAGAAGGTCCCCGGAGGTGACCTCACCTGCTGGCAAAGGGCATTTTCTTCTTGCTGGGCCTTGTATCTCAGATACTGAAGGAAGACTTGTGGGACCTTAGACTATTATCCTTTTCTACTCTTCCACAAGGGCAGAAGTGATATTGGCCATGGGAAGCTGTGAACATATTAGGCATAACTCTATGGCTCTGGTAGCGAGGGTCAAGGACATGGTGCGCCAGGTGGTTTTCTGGTTGGTCCTGCCAAAGAGAGGAAAGACAGGTCCTGAGGGGGAGTGGACAGACACTGCAGATCATCAACAGGCATCATGCAGCTGGCACCAATAACAGGTATCTGGTTTTTATGGTTATAAGGTCCTATCTGAGTGTCAACAACTGCTAGGAACAAACTGGGTGTTTCTGACAAAGGAGAGCTAAAGCAGCTCTGCCATATAACTGGCAAGCATGGTAAGGAGAGCTGTAAATGTGGAATGACAAAACAACAGAGAGGGAGATGACAGCCTACAGTCAAGTAAGGAATGAGGTGTAGTAAACAGAACAGGGTGGAAGAGGTCAACTTAAGCAAATACACCACAGTAAGAGAGTGCCAAATGGAAAAAGCTCTCCTATCTTTTTCTGGGACATCAGCTCAATCAGGTGCCTTATCTGACGTGCTTGTACATGAATGCATACAGCATGGAGAATCAATAGGGGGGATTAGAGGTCTGAATGCAGTTGCAGAGCTACAATATCTCATTGGGATCACCATGATGTCATGGCATAGTTCACACACATGGGGATGGTGCAACTGATGTTACAGGATACAGGCAGTTTAGTGAGGACTGGGAGGGAGGGGAGAAACTGACCTTTTGTGAGAGAGCAGCTGCAGTGCATGGAACTCTGCCTTGGGAAAGGTTGGATCTGGTTGAGAGCCTGTGGATCAGGAAAAATATCTTGCTGAAATGAAACATTAATAAACTTGGAAGCAAACTCCATATGTTTTCTATGACAAAGAGTTACATTTGGAGGAGGTTTATTGTGTGGAAGAATTTTCATGCTGTCACAAAATGTTCAGAGTGGTTCTTGTGATCTTTTACAATGCAGCTCATGAACAATACAATCCGTAGTCTGTCTTTCTCAGGACATCTACAATTTCCAGCTGGTGATGCTTGTTCTTGATCTCTGTGAGTACAACCTCAGTTGGAAATATTGCTCAGATGCTTCTTATCTAAAACTGGAGCACTGATTTTAGTTCCGTACCCACGGTTGCACAGATATCTCATATTGGACCTGCTATTTTGGCTGCTTGAAAATTAACTTTTGATAGCAACAGGGTGAGAAATTACAAAAATATATATTGAATGTATATGTTTTAATTCCTACCACATCGTTGGACAAACACTAAATAATACATTCTCTTTCAGATACACACCCATACAGTTTATATAAAACTTGATAACACCAGTCTTTCAGACTCACGCCCATACAGTTTATATAAAACTTGATAACAGGGCGTCTTTTTAAGGAAGATTTTTTCATACATATTCTCACATATTTGAAAGAGGCAGGACAGAAGAGAGGAGTAAGCTTCAGGTTGTACCTATACTTTTTAATTTCTATTTATATTTAAAAGACTCACAACTTATTGAAAATCACATTTTCCAATCTCTTCAAGACAAACTGCCTGTAGCATTCTCTAAGGAACTTTCTTCTATTTCTTTTTTTTCCTCTTCATAATATTTAAAAGAGGGCTTAGGTTTGCATCTTATTTATCACAGAACGGTAATACTGGTGCTATCAAATGCCAAGTGTTTCCTGTGACTGTGCTACTGTGTTGAGAAAAGTAACTTCTATGCCACAGATATTCCAACTTTTGGAGAGCTGGGTCTCTGCCAGTAATCTGAGTGTGGCTCTTTCAAAGTGCCATGGAAAGGCTTACTAGGGCAGAAGTATTAGTTTATAGCATACGAACATGAAGTTTAAGCTTACAGGGAAGTAGTACTTTTAAAAGTCACCAGAAATTGCTTTGATACCAGAACTGAGAATCAAAACTGATGGCTAATTAGCAGAACATCTCTTGCCAGAGGCAATAATCAACAGAACAAAGGTAAAGCACCTGAAAGCATTTGCTTCTGTATTTTATTTTCACTTATCCCTGTTATTCCTAGGATGCTAAGTGAGGCTTGAAGTACATCTAGTTTTCTTGTAACTACATGAAGGAAATGTTTTCATTCTCAATAAAACCCAGAATCATAGTACAATGCTATGATTTCACTTAGTAAAAAGATGTAGTTATGAGTGAGACAAGTTCAGGTGAACTAGAGACACTAGCACAGAAATTTGTCAAAGATGTGAATAAGGCCAACAAGATCAACTCTGTTCAGGCCCAATGCGCTCAGATTCTTAAGGTACTTTGCTTTCTGATGTTTGCAAAACAAATAGGTATAGTATATGTTTTTTCCTAAACAGTGTAATCATAAAACCAAGTTATTTTGTTCATTTATCTTTAAATAAATATAAACAATTTGGAATTAAAAATTTTAAATTTATAACATATTAGGTCATGATAAAACAGAATATATGTGGCTATGAAGCACATTCTGTTTCATGACAAACTTAATCTACAGAGAAAAAATGGTCAGTTCATCACAGACAATAATAAAAAGCAAACTCCTGTAGGCACAGATATTTATACTTATGGAAGACCTCTACTTAATGGGCATAACAATTTTCGTATGTGAAAAAAGGGACAATTACCAGACAAATTAGAAAGAAAAAAGGGAAAGAGGAACTGTAAGCCTTCTTGAGGCATTGGGAGGGCTGGTATACCCCTTGTTATTTGGTTCTGTCAGCTGCCATGTTTGCAGGGAGGTGTGACTCTACACCCTCTGTGTGTTGTGGTACCTTTTCAGCCAAGTAAATAATCAATGGGATTCAATTGCAGCCGTTCTCAAGCCTAACTTATTTATTTGACTTTGATACAGATGTATTCTGAGGTGTTGGTTATTGTGCAGATAAAATTATTTCTTCTTTTAATAATTTGATATTGCTACTTATGTAATCTTTTTTAAATGTTTGTTTCTATTGAAAACATTTGTTTATGAAAGGAATCAGCCTCTGTTAGCATACTGACCTTACTAATCTGTTACTGTAGACAATGCCACCTAATTAATAATCAGGGGAACATGGTTAAATTTCATATATTAAGCACTAACTGTCAAACTGTTATATATCTATAATATCATTTAGAACTAAAAGCTATAAATACCTTCCTTTCTTTTGTACTGCTCCCACTGGGTACTCCTTTGCCTATTTTGAGATTACAATATGCCTGAAACTTTATTGTGTTGTGAAAATTTACTAAAGAAATTGATTGATGGTCAAATAGCCATCTCATACCAAGGACCGGCTGGTTACAAAGTATGCTATTTTAAAACAAATAAAAGAAAGAGCTATTGCCCAGAAGTCGTTAAAATAAGACACGGATACCTCCTTTTGTCTACCTGACACTGATGATGTGCGATATGCCCTACATTTGGCTGCGGCTTTGTTCTCTGCTAAGAGAAGTATCACACTGATTTTGTAAAAATGCTCCCTTGCTGGTTTAACAACAGTGGAATTTACAGAGTCTGGAGCTCTGCTTCCCCAGCGCTTTTCATACCCACCCTAGCATTAGTCCAGTAGAAATCTTCCACACAGTAAAACGCTATTCTTCCTGCTTGCCTCCCC
>WEKY01038946.1:29722-41884 GCA_013390045.1 Picathartes gymnocephalus
AAGTATTTGTAATGCTCCTTTCCTCTTCTCCTTGCTTGCTTGATAAATTTACTTAAAATGGGCCTCAGTGTAAAATGATGTTCCATAACCATGCCATTCATAAATTTATATGATAGTTGTGTGTGGTTTTATCAAGTCCTCAGTACATGAGAGACGTGGAGCTCCTGGCCAGGTCCAGCAGTGACAGTTAAGGCATGGAGTATCTTCCTTTCAAGGAAAGGCTGAGAGAACTGGGCCTGTTCAGCCTTGAGAAGAGATGACGGAGAGGGAACCTCTTCAGTGTCTGTCGGTATCTGAAGGAAGGGTGTCGAGAGGATGGAGCCAGGCTCTGCTTGGTGGGGCTGAGCAATAGGACAAGAGGCAATGGGCAGCAACTGATGCATGGAAAGTTGCACCTAAATAGGGTTCTTCTGAGGAGGAACTTCTTTACTGTGCAGTGATCATGCACTGGAACAGGTTGCCCAGAGAGGCTGTGGAGTCTCCCTCACTGGAGATATTCCAGAACCATCTGCACACAATCCTGTGCCATGTGCTCTGGGATGACCCTGCTTGAGCAGGGAGGTTGGACCCAGATGACCCACTGGGGTCCCTTCCAAGCTGACCCATTCTGGGATTCTGTGAAGTCACAGTAATTATGTGTACATTTATTGTTCTTCAGGCACATATCCTTTGGTATGGTACGTCTGTTGAGAATTGCTCTATAGGGCAGGATAATATTGCTTGATAGTGATGCAATATTCTAATAAGAGGCTTGGTATTTTTTATTGATATAAAGATGTGAATGCGCTTGAAACATCTAGATTCGGGCAACACCTTCAAATGAGACCTGGTGATCCCACAGTTTGATGTGTTTGAAAGCTTTACTTCCTGTTGTGGAAAAACTGAACAGACTGCTGTCTTATGAAACCAAGGTTGTAATTTCTTTCTTAAAAGTATGACAGAAAACAAATAGTTTTGAACTTTTAAACAGGTGGGAATTACAGCAGTGTTTCAGTAACAAAATAGTTCGAGGTATCTCATTCTCTTAAATCTTTATTGCGAGATTTATGTAGTTTGCTGTTACGAAGTGGAGAAGTAAGTTCATGAGTGAAGGTCAGCAATTTGTCCTTGAGGATTTTGTCTATCTGAACTTCAATATGTGGTATTATCCAACCCCATGAAACACAGAGATAAGATTCTTTTCAATAGGTATGTCAGCAGCAATGGTAGTATTTACTTTATCACATATAAATAGTGTGGGTTTTAGGGACATAAATCACAATCTTAACTATATGGATCAGTAAGTTTTTGTAATAATTGAGAAGAGTCTTCAAAAGTATGGATTGAGTCCTTATAAGGCTAAATTTTTTTGTTGTTGTTGATTGGTTGTGTTGCCTTTTTTTTTTTTTTTCTTGGATTGGTATGGCTTTGTTGTTTTAATTGCAAAAGGAATGTGGATTGAGTTTCATTCTCTGTGGGAAGAATGAATGCCTTAGTACTTTTATCTCGGCTTGTCAGGATTCAGAAGAATTTTTCAGTGTTTGAGACTGGCTAGTTTGTGTGTTGCCTAAGGTGAAAGTACTGGCGTGATGCCACTAGCGAAAGCTTGCGTGGTCAGTGATTTGACATGCCATTTGGGAAAGGTTCATTTTGCATGTCAAGTTTCAAAACACTCCGGCACAATGCTGCTTCTCGTGTATTTCCTTTCCTCAAAGTGAAACCACAGAGTGGTATTTGCAACCTAGGACACAGAACAGTAGCTGGATTATCTACTTCTAATTTTGGAATAAGCTTGGGTTTAATTTCCTAAATTTATCTACATTTACTTGTTGTAGATATAATTTGATAGAAGTAAAATAAAATCTTGTTTTTACAAGAAAACACTCTTGGTTTGATTCAGTTGTCTGGAATACCAAGGTGAATCTTGATATGTATATGGAAGAACACAATTTGGGTGTTTCATTTCTATAAGAAATGAATAATTTTACTTCATGATACCATTTACCAGAAAGGAGAAAAGAAAATATGTATTCCTGAGTCTCTAAATTGTTCTGTGTGGAAAAACCTTTTTCCTACACGGAGTTCTGCCAGAACCTCCAAGGATGTGTATGGATGTAGGACTGCTGCTGTGGGGAGCAACTACTGGGGTCATAGCTTGTGTTTCCAGAGGACACAAATGGTGGATAATTATACTATAAAATTGAGTTAGACTATTTACTTTTTTAAAGATATAATTATTTTCTGTGGGTGTCCTTTACTAATTTCAAATTAAATTAATTTTGTAAACATATTGGAAAAACTGTTCGTAGCTTAGCAGAAAAGTAAGCAATCATCTGGTTAAGAAAATGCTTCCTGCATTTGAATAAAAGAGTCTTGAATGGTTTTGAATGTCTCAGCTCTTTTGTCATGGCATATAATTCAGGTTGGCACAACCACTGGTTTAAAACCAGTAATCACATAAAAATAGCTAATGCTGTTCTTGACATATCTAATTCATTGTTGTAATATTGAGTGAAAAAACACCACTTCTCTGAACTGCTTGAACACAACACACTGAAATATCTTATCACCAGAGGCTGGATTAAACAAAATGTTGTTTCATTGATTATATTTTACCAGGTATGGAAAGTCAAATTTTTTTGTTTGTTTGGAGGATTTTTTGCTGTTCTCTGACAGGAATAAAATGCATCTGCTCATCATTGAGGAGTTCAGTTTGTGTTAAAAGAACAAAAGAAAATATTCTAATCTACTGAAGTCTTGGAAATAAAAATAAAAGCTTAAGTGGTTTTTGTTTTTTGGGGTTTTTTTCTGTACTAAGTATTTTTGAATACTTGATTAAGTCTAGTGCAGTGTAGGCTATTCATATTAACAAATAACAGATATATAGAAAACCAGGTATAACATTATTTGACCTTGCTAGAAAGTATACAAACACCTAAGTCCTGGTCTGGAGGAAAAATTTCCCGCTGAATTGAATGCAAAGCATTTCAGGCTGCCACACATTTAATATTAGATTACCTGGGTAGAGATTTGCATATAGTAATACAGAAATGTGGGCTTAATATTAAAGGGGGCATTAGCTCACACCTTGTAGACTGTGTTAAGAAAAACTGTCACTATTTCCAGACTTTTATGATGATTTACAGCCTCCATTTAAATTTTTTGTTTATCCTTGTTACTGTAAGGTTGTTTTTATTCAATATTATAACTGCAAATAGCTAAGCAGCAGCTGTGCAATACTGAGAATGGTTCTTCTCATAATTTTATTATAAAAATATATTTAAAGTAATAATGTATTTAATATATATTTTAGATTTTCTATAAATAATAGTATTTTTTTAAAAATATATTTATTTCTAAAAAGTGTTAGAATTACATCTTGAAGAGAAGAGATAAAGATATCTGATCCTGACTTCTCTCTTTCACAGTTCCTTGCAAAACAGACTTGATTCTTTCATCCCTTAGTTGGTTTATTTAGGTCATGTAATTCTTATCTAGATTCTTCCATTTGGGGATTATGCATTGAAATAGACTTAGAAAAAAACTGCACATGGGTCTCAGTTAAAAGTCAAGATAGCTCATAGAGCAGGGTATTTTTTGTTTATTTAGGCAGGGCAGAGTAATTGCTTTTTTCTCCATACACAGCAGTCGTATCAGTACAGTTCACAACGAACAGTTACTCTTTTGTGGCAGTATAACATTGTTGACCCCAATATTAGAGAACTGCTATAATATTTTTCCATTTCTGCTGCTTGTTTTTCTGTACTTGCTGTCAATTTTAGAGTGTATTACTTTGTTTTATTAACTATCATTGATTTTGGGGCCTCTTTCTAATCACCTAAGGTCAGAATTCAAAATTATCTTGACCTTCTAAATTCTTGCATCTCATCTTTGCTTGTTTTTGTGTGCCCATTCTGTAAGCATAATTGACTCATGTTACCGAGTTGCTAGTGGAAATACTGTTATCCTGCGAATCTACGTGTTTCATTTTCATCTTTCAGAACACTAATTACAATTGTATTTGAAACCCCATTTAAACCCAAGTTTGTGGCAAGTGGCCACAGCTTTCTGCGCAGTAAGTAGGGCAGAGGCTGTGCTCTAGTGACGTGTGTCCTATGGTACCATCTCTGGACAAGTGCTGAGAGAAGCCTGATAAAGAATTAAACAAATTGGGTTGCATTCAGCTTGGTACTGAAATCTGCGCTTCATTCAGTGTTATGTCTGTGAGGCAGGATTAATAGGAGCTGCTAATTTGTCAATTATCTCAGTGCAGTTTCATCTTGCACAATGATTCTAGGAGATCATCTTGCTTGGTGACCACTCTAACATGTGAATGTAGAAAGAACTCAGTCTTAGTGTGTTAGAAACTTTATCTAAAAAAATATGATGATGATTTGCTTGGAGGGATTCTAGGCTTGTAATTTTCCTAAATGAAGACATATTATAAGCTTCCTCTGGGAGAGACCTAGCAGGGTTCCCTCAAGAGACACAGGTTACTTTTAAAAGCAAGCGTCTGCTGGTCTACTTACTGAAACTAGGTATGAACAAAAACACATGCAGGCGCTCTCTACATTTATGTATTAAATTTTTTGTATTTGTGTTGAGTATGTCATAGTGAAACAAAAAACTTAAAATTAAAACCAAGAGAAGTAGAAGTTAGAATAATAGTTTAGGAGAAAGGAATGTGCTATACTCAACATTTGCTGGAGGAGAAAGATAAAACAGTTTCTGCAGCCAGCACGGACAGAAAGAAAGAGAGGAAAAGACGCGAGGATTGATAAGGAGAGAATGAAGAAGTGGTCTCAGGTCCCATAGCAGTAATACATCAACTCCGTGCTGTGGACGGAAGCTAAAGGTCAAAAGGCACTAAGAAGAGGTGGGAAGATAAGAGTCCAAACTTAGAAGAGAGCTCTCTTATGTTATCCCAGTGAACACCAGAGATAACCAGAAGAACACTGGACTGATTACCATCTGGGGCAAAGATGGGTGGGATTAAACAATACATATGTATTGGAAAATTATGTAACTCTATGAATATGTAATATTTTAAAGGATAAAAGGGTTAAGAAATGGCTGGACCACACACATGGTTTGAGGAACGATTCTCTGTGTGTCCAGTGCTGAATAAACATACCTACGTCACAGCTTAATACTGGTTGTGGAGTCCTTTCCATGCCTCAGTAGCACAAGTTAATCAACAAGTGGAGCAGAGTGGGGGAAAGCCCCTTGTTTTTCTTTTTTTTTTATTTATTGTAAGCTGCTGTTTTCTGTGCCCTATGGAGAGCATTTTAGACTGTCATGGGGGTTGTTTGGGATGCACAAGGATGCAGAAAAAAGGCAACCAGTAACCTCAGCTCCCAGCTGTCTTTTCACATATCCTCTCCCTAGTAGTTTGTATCCAGAATAAATCTTTTCCTGCATGGGTGGATATGCAACTCTATGCAGGGAATTGGACAATGGTATGCCAGCATTCGAGAAGGATTTATAAACTAATTTCTTGTCGTCTCCTGTTCAGGTTCTTTTGTGGATAAACTTTTCATTTCAAGGCAGTGCTGCACAAGAGAAGTTTTGGTTTCTTTTGCTGTCCAAGTTGTAGACCTTGACTGAAAAACTTCCCAAGTTTTGTGCTAAGAAAGCAATCTGAAGAAAAATAAAATCTGTGTTTGAGTCACATAATGCTTCCCAAACCCAGCCACTTTACTTCGCAGCTTGGAGATGTTGATCGCTGCTGTTGCCTGCTTTGTGGTGTTTTCCTCGGCCTTTGCATCTCTCTAGGGTTCTGCTGTACTCATCGGGACACTCACTGCCTGTCAGCCCCGCTGTGAGCTCCTGCCTCAGTCTCTAATAAGTGATACATGGGAGCCTTTTTGTGCTGCCTGACGGAGAATGATGTAGTAATAAATGATTATTTGTATTACTTGACACTCAAAAGTCAGGAGGATATTAAGGTTCTAATTCTGCTGCCTCTGCTTGATGGAATCTTACATCAAAGAAGAGAAAAATAGTGTTTGGGTTATTTTGGCCCATCTCTAAAGCAATCAAAGGAATGTTGTTGGTACTGGTTTTGTGCATCTGAGTTTGAGCAAGCTCAGTTGTGGTCCTGTGTTCTTTGTTTTTAAATGATCCTAAAATGTGCACTGTTAAAGATTCCAAACCAATTTTCTGATCAGTTCTCTAATTTCAGTTATGAGGTCTAATACCAACCTATGAACCCTAATACCAACGATTTGAAGTAATGGTCCATAAGCATTTATAAGGGTTCATGGCTTGTCCTGTTTTATTCCTGTTCTGTCTTGAAATACTTAAAAAAAAAAAACCAAACAAACAAACAAAAAAAAACAATCTAAGGTAAGAAGTGTAGGAAAAGGACTTGATGTCCATAAATTATTTTTCTGCAGCTGGAAAGTACTGTGCAACACTTGTCTGTACTGTAGCGCTACTGTATTATTCAGTAAATCAAACCTCATGATTTTTCAGTATACTGTAATTTAGAAAAAGAATCATTAAATTTTTAAAATTTATTTCCAGTTGAGGCATAGCATACTCATTTTTCCTTTTTCTAAATCAAAACACATTCCACACTTAAAAAAGAATGCATAGTCTTCTTTGTTGATTGCAATGAATAATGATCCCTGAGACGGGTGAAAGGGGATGTTGGGATAAAAGCAGTTAAGGTTAGATCATGTAATTTTTTCACGTAGATTCTTTTTCTGGTTTTGTTCATATTCTTGTTTTCATGCTTTGAATTCATGTGTTTTTGTTTAGAGAAAAATAAATAAGAAAACTTCTTCAGTGCAGACTTAAAATAAGCTTGTAGTTGTTCAAAGTACAGACAGTGTTTATGGTAACATTGATATATTTCTGGGTGTGTGGAGAGGAAGAAGCCTAGAATAGTTCTGTTCACAGACTTTGAAATAAAATGAGTTTATCTGCCGTGATGGATTCTTTTTTGCCTTTTTACAAGACAGATAAATACTAGCCTTTCACTGAAAGAAGTTATTACATGAGGATATGTGTGGCTACAGCTGAATGGATATATTATGGTGTATAATATGCTGTGAGATTTCCTTTACAGTACAATGTTAGCACTCAAAAACATTTGTCTGCTTTTAAACTTTGGTGATAAGTATTTTCAAATTCTAGTAGAATAGAAATAAATATTTCTGTATTTGCAGGTTTTTTTCCCCTGTTTATTTCTCTGCTGACCATTTTTTGTAAACTTGAAGGGATAGAGCACAATGATTGAGTCTTTGGCAAAGAGGATCTGGACACAAATCACTGAACTTGAAGATACTGAATTAGGTGAAGGCTAAAGGTTGTCTGCATAATACCATTTTTTTTCTCGCTAGCACAGACCATGAGAACTATGTGGATGTTTTGGTTCTTGTCTCCAAATAAATTGTGTATCTAATAACAGCAGCTTTTCTAATAATTTCTAAAGATAATGTTTTTGATGTTTTTCAAAATCATGGCATAGCACTGCAGAGGGTTAGGGATGCTGTAGCTTTTGTGGTGGGTTCTGGGACAGCTGCGTGGATTAGATTGATAGCTGATTACATGTTTTCAAACGTGGCTTTAGTGTAGATGATTCAGCAAGATCCCTGAATCGGGGGAAAGGAGAGCCAGATGTCCAGGCTCAGAGCGGCGTGGGCCCACCAGGGCTGAGTGTGAGCGTGGTGCAGAGCCAGGAGCAGCCCTGGCTCTGCAGGTAGAGTGCAGAAGATTTGGTATGGCCCCTGGACCGTGTGTTGCTTGAGGAGCTGGAGGTGGGAGCTTTTGTGCAGAGCCTGTGGGGTTTGTGGCCTGCTTTGACTCTGTGTGGTGACATGCTCGTCTCAAGAAGCTTGTGGATGCTTAGGCGCTGTTTCCTTAGAGTGGTTTTCAGTTTATTCTGAAATAATTGGAGTACTAGGGTTGGTGCATCTGTCGTTGACCATCAGGTTATTCCTCTGGCTGTACCTATGAGTGAAAAATGTGTTGTTACATTTCTCTAATGCATAGATTAAAGTATTGGCCTTCTTTCAGTTCCATTGAACGCAGTTTATGTAGTATCTTAAAGACCAAAATGCTTAAGTCTTTTCTCTCCAAAGCATAGTTTGCTATGTGATGTTGCCAAATAGCAACTTGCACCCAGAAGCAGATAGGGTTTTGAAGAAGTGCAGCTGGAGTTGTTGACTTTTAACATATACCTTTAGGAAACTAAAGACTGCTTAGATAGAGCACTGGTAAGTACTTAGGTCACAGATTGAAGGACTGAAAGTTTAACTGAATTTGTAGTGAATTAGATGAAATTAGTGTTTTTTCAAAACACTTGTTTTGTGGAGAAACAAATAAAAGGAGGACGTCAGAAATCCATCTTAAATATTCCCTTAACTGTGAGTGTTAAGAAGTAGGTATTCAGAACAATCGTCATTAATTTTACTGACTAGAAAATCCATGGGTTTTTTCACTCATCACAAAAGTGCTTTTTTTGGCTGTAATTATGGTGAAGTGGTTTTTAGGGGTTTTTTTTGTTCTTGTTTCCCATAGGTGGCTGTTTTAATGCAATAGTGTCATTAGCTGGCTGAAGACTAAACATGAGGATAGCAGGTAAGTACACTCAGTGAAATCAGACTTTGGTCATTTATGAAACAACTGTTATGGACAACACTAACAAGTTGTGACAATAAAGTTTTAGAGTCATAGAATCATAGAATACCAGGTTAAAAGGGATCTCAAGAATCATCTGGTAGAAGACTGGTCTAGACAAGATAGTTGTCATGTGTTAAGTGGAGATTTCCTCGAACCTTTAGTGTTTCATTAGTCTGTCAGCATACCAGGAAAGCCAAGACCCTTGTGCCTGGCTAGTCTGTGTCCTGTTTTGGGGACCTTTCAATGAACTGCCTTTTCTTTTGGGTGGATCTTGAGTGACTCTAGTAATACATAATTTTGTTACTCATTGGTGTAAAATTCTCGTGCTTTGCTGTTACAGGTATAGTCCATAAAACATAGAGCACAGTGCTCAGTAAGGGGTGGTCGTACCTTGGACGCAGGTAACTTTGGGATGATAGTGTGAGTTAATATTACAGTTCAGTTACAAAGAGCCAAGTTCATTTCAGGAGAGGGATTTCACCATAGTTGCTGGTTCAGCAGCAAGATAGCTGGTCCTGTCTCCCTTGGTTGACAGGTGCTGTGCAAGTTTATCAGCTACAAGGTACCATCTGATTTCAACAGAGCCTGGCCAAGGTGTTTCCACTCAGCTCCACCCTCTGTTCCCCGTTAGCACTTGCTTGAGGTTGCAGACTGTGTGTGTGGGGAATCATTGTGAGATAAGTTTTGAGCATGCTCACAGCATTCCATCCATGAAGTAGCAGCTGTATTTTACCCTATAATTTTCATACTGCTATAACTTCCTCTAATTTGAATCCTGGCCATCTTTCCACAATGGCCCAGCACTCTGTCCAGCCAGATTTTAAAATGGCCAGTGTTGGGGAGTCCACCTCTTCCCTGGGGAGATTATTCAAATGTCTGATTGTTCTCACTGTGACAAGTTTTCCACGTCCAACTGGAATCTTCCCCAGAATAACTTGTACCCACTACCCTCATGTTTTCCATGTGATTCCATGCAAAAAGAGAGTCTCCATCTTCTTTGTAGGTACCCTTGAAATAGTGGAACAAGGTACTGAGGTCTCCTGTAAGTCTTTTCTCAAGGCTGAACATACCCAGCAGTCTCAGCCTTTCCTCATCTGGCAGGCTTCCCAGTCCTTTGATCATCTTTGTCTTTCTCTAGATTGCCTATGTCTTTTTTCCTTTTTTTTTTTTTTTTTTAATGGCAAGGTCCAAAACTGAAGGGATTATAATGGGTGTGGTCTGACAAGTGCTGTGCAGAGAGGGGTAGTGACTTTCTCTCTCTCTGCTGGTGATGCCCTTGTTGATGCAGCCCAGCATCCTGTTCGCTTCTTTGCCAGCGCCCTCCATTTGTATTGAGCTTGTTGTCCACCAGAATCCCCTGGTCCCTTTCCACAGAGCTGTTCCCCAGCAGGGTAGATTCCAGTCTGTTCTTTAGTCCTGGATTATGATTTCTGTGGTGGAAGACCTTACACTTGTCCTTGTTGAACTTCACTGTTAGTGTTAGCCCATTCTTCCAGCCTATCCAGGTGTTCCTGCAGGTTGGTTCTCCCTTTAGAGCCACTTCCTCACTGAGTTTGGTATCCTCATCAAACTTTGTCAGGGTATGCTTCACTTAACTGGCATAACTGTTCTGCTTTATTGATGTTTAATGAAACTCATTTTGGGGTTTGGGATGGTTGAAGAGCAATCACCTTGTTAAAACGCTGTAGCTGATCTGCAATGACTGCTTAAGGTGCCATGACTTGATGTATTTTGGCTGCTATTTCTGTAAGATGATGAAGGAATAAGAAAATGGCAAATGGTTGTTGTAAGCCCCTTCTCAGCCTCACTAAAATTGCTATGTGCTGTTTTAAGTGTCTGAAACTTTCTGAATGGTTGCTGGGAGTTTGAAAACTACAAAAGCCTTTTCATCAAGGTGAGTTACTGTAGTACAGGCTTTGAGAAACTAATTCTACTTGACAGAAGGTATAGTGGTTGTAAAAATAAGATCTTCGCTAATATAACATTAATAGAGAACGTTATTTTAGACATTTTGTCACAGTAGAATAGCCTGTGTAGCAATGGAACTGTTTTCAGTTTTTGGTAATTTGCACTTTTATCAATAGTTACAGTGTTATTTTGCAGAAGGAGAAACCATTGCCTCTTCTAGAAGAAAAAGACATCTTTTCCAAGAGCTTGTTAATGTATGAAATTAGGGGATGTTTGTGACTACTCTTAATTTTGCTTTATTAACCACAATACGTATAATTGGGAGCAACTTGCTAAAGTAAATGTGATAAAGAACTAGGAAATGCTCCAGTTTTTAGGTGCCTGATTCACCTGGAAAATTACTTTCCAAACATGTTTAGGTATATTTTTTTTCCCTTCCATCCAACTATTTTTTTACTAAAAACCACAAAGAGGATACGGCAGTTCCTAGAGAATGTTTCGCCCGTAGCAAATGTGCCAGTTTTTGTTCAAATACTTAAAGAACCTTGTAGGAGATTTCTTACTGTTCCTTTGAAGTGAGCACTTGCAGTTCAGTTGAAAAGCTCAGAATACAGAGTAGAGGGGATGGTTAGTCCTCAGACTGAGTTCTGGTTCATCTCACATACTATATACTAAAACATGCTCTCCAAATGCCACTTGCTAGATGACACATTCCAAAATCTGGTACCATCTTGTCATTTTAAGCAGTGTTGCTTGGAAAACCTTTACTCCATTTCTTAACATATGTTCAGGTCATCTGTTTCTCCAGTGCTCACACATGGTTCCCTTCCTTTCAAGTGCTGTGGTCTTTGGAGTTCCAGCATAATATTTTTAAGTTAGATTTGCACCTGTGTTTTCTTACATCATAATATGTATGTGCTCACACACGAAGACCAAACTACTAGCAAAAAACCCCTGTATCTTTCTTCATCTTTGTTTTCTTCTTCTATCCCGTTATCTTTTTTTAGCCTTTTGGGAGGATTGATTAGCATCTCTCATCCTTCTGAAGGCTGAGTAATCTGTCTATTTTTAAGATTTTCTGAGCAGCCCATCACAGCAGCAATCTGAGATCTGCAGGAGTATATAAGTTTGGTTTTTTCTAAAGGATTTGGCTGGCAATCTGAGAAAAAGAAGCATGCCTTAAGGTTGATACTTCCAACCAATTTGACATACTGCAGTGAGATAGGAAGGCAGGATGTTGATCAGATGCCTCCTCACATGACTGGTACTCTGTCAGTATTTTACCGTCAGTTAAGAGTGGAGTATTCTGTAAAAACGTATTGCAAATTATGCTGAAAAATGGTGGGGTTTGTGGCAGTATCACATACATTTCTATTTCAGATGTAAGCTGCTGTGGTTGTGTGCTTAAAGCTCTTCTAGGAAGTAGATTGGCCACTCAGCACTGGAGGAACCTAGCCTTGTAAAACTTAGAGTTAACTGAGACTTCAGTATATTAAAAGGGGGAGGGGAGAGGTACTGCTTTTTCTTACTTATTTTAAAATAGCCTGTGAGTCATCAAACTTGCTTTTTAAAGGTCATTAATATAATGTCTTGAAAAGTAGGTGAGAATGCTTGTTTCTGGTTGGCTGGCGGTTTGGGTTTTTT
>WEKY01038946.1:48507-70620 GCA_013390045.1 Picathartes gymnocephalus
GGCCCAAGAGAGCCGTGCCAGCCGCATGGAACTGCATTCTCTTCAGCCTGGAGGAGCTGCCGCGCTGCCCAAGGGAGAAGGGAGGGGGGGTGAATGGAGCCCCTTCCCTCCCTCATGCAGGCCGGGGGGGGGGAACCTGTCCGCCCCACAGGGGGACTGACGGATCACCCCCCCCTCCTTCACCCCGTTACCTCTACTCAGACCAGAAACAAAAGAGAGATATTTTGGCTTCCTTGCTCTTAAAATGTAGGTTTGCCAAAGCGATTCTAACATGTAAGTGGTCACACAGAGTGCTTGTAACAGAGCCAGCCAATCTCTGGGCTTCCCAGATCTATTGGAAGCCGTGCTTAAAGGAAGTTGTAAAAGTCTTTTCAGGAGACAAAAATTTGGCTTTTTTTTTTTAAACCATGATAGTCTGTTTCTGATACTTGTCTATTCAGTTTGTCATTCCTCTAAATTTTGGCTTCTGTCTTCATTCCGGGTGCAAAAAGATAGTACCAGAGAGGAAGATTTTTGCCATACTTCTACGATAGGCTAGGAAGAAGAAATGATCTATCACTAAGAAGTTGGCATGAGAAAGCTGACATGGAAGCTGTGTGTGCAAGGTTGCACTGCTTAGAGCAGGTATTCAGACATGACCTGAAAATCATATTGCTGCGGAAGAAATGTGAAAAAAGTTTTGAACATAACAGGATTTGTACACGCGTGCAGCCCTTTCCTGAAGCCAGCTAGGGAGGTTAAAGAAGTCCAGATCAGTATGGAATTAAAGTGTCTGTTAGAGTGTGTTTGTAACCAAGGACATGTGTACACCTGTATGCTTTTGCTGAGATGCTTTCTTTAATCTCAGCTGAAGGCTTCTTCATTATCTTAAATTATGTAATTGTTCCAAACTTCTCTTTGTCCAGTTTCTGTTACCTCTCTTAGTCCTAGCTTCAAAATGTTAATGCTGGGATATTTGGGGCCTGAAGGCAGAACAGAGTTCTTCACTCAGTGTGAACTGCTGGTGAACAGGGATGAGGAGGTCTGGAAGCTTCCTCTGGAGTGGTACAGCCACCATGGTCTAAGGCAGCACAGCATCCTACCTAAATCTTAACATTCCTGTTACCTCTTCTTTACTGCTCTGAAGGGCTTCCATTTCACAGTGGGACTCTTCCTTTCAGCCTCTTTGCCCCTCTTGAGTTTGGTCAATAAATTACTCTCATAGATTAGGACTTTTTTTGGTATCGTAGTCCAAGATTGTATGCAACTTTTGCTTAAAGTCAATCAGTGTGACTATTTTTCTTGCAGTTAGGTTTCCTGTTATGTGTATGAGTAGCTAAGTGCTTTGCCTTTCTTGTTTCTTAATGTGAATTTTAAATGCTTCTGTTCAGTTAGCTTTTAAACTCATTAACACATTTTTGTTCATTGTGTGCTTACAAAAAAAAGCTTAAAATGTTGGTTATGTGACTGTGCTGAGCTCCACAAATTAATATTTGGTTATTTTTTAATACATTAATAGCATAACTTCCTAAACAACACTACTTTCTGTGACACTTTTAATATGCAGACATACTTTAAAACCATGATTAAGCAATCAAATTAAATCAGTACAACTGGGGAGACTTGATGTATTATTCTTAATTCAGTGGTGCTTCAAGAACACAATTAGTTTAAGGAGATTTTGCTTCATTTAAGTACTCATGAACATGCAGCCTTTCAACTGTGTGTCTCTTAGAACTTGATCCTATTTAAAAACTAGAAATATTTCACATCAGAAGATTGTCTCATTAAAAATAAAAATATTTATTTTGTTTCAGTTTAATGAGTGGAGTTAAAAATAATGTTGGCAGAGGAATAAATATGGCCTTGGTCAATGGTAAGTGACATTTCAAGTGGGCAGATTGTCTTCATTTTCAAATTGTTTCTGAAATTTAAGGTGAAATACTGTGGTGTTGTGAAAGGCAAGCACCAAGGAGAAAAGGAAGTATTTGGCTTATTTATACTGGGATAATGTCAGATATTGGCACTGACACCTTGTTGTTACAAAGCAGAAAAACTCAGTGCATTTTTGTTTCTAAAAATGGGTTGTAAAAATAATAATGTGGAGTGCTGTGGTGACTGTCTTGTTGATACATCACACAAATTCCTAATGCACAGAAAAATGGAAAAAGACATGAGATGCATGCTACTTCTTTTGACCTTGTGTGTTGCCACCACTAATTAAACTGTGGACTGTATTCTTCTGTTCCTCTGTTTTCAGTGAAACTTGTTTAGCTTCTTAACAGTTTTGTTACTGCACAGAAAGACCAGTTCATTATTCCCTCATTTGAATCAGTATATTTGGTCTATAGATCTTGTCCATAAATACATCATGTTAGGTGATTGTGTTCAGGGTTCATAATTTTCATTAAAACCAAACAAGTTTAGCTGTGTGTTACTTTGAAAGCTGAACTGAATGTCAGCACTGGCACATGTGTAGGAAATGAGTCCTTGTAGCACTGAGCTAGCACTTTGTCATTTCACTGTGATATAAATTCTTGTTATTTGTGGGTTGTACTCAGATTTACATCATCTAAAGCATAACTTGAACAATACTTCCTAATCCTGTGTTGCTTTCCTAAATTGTCTCAATCTGTTCAAAACCAAAATACTTATGTTTGTATTTTATAGCTCCAGTCTTTCTCTCTATCTTCCAAACTTTAAATGAATGTATATTTTAAAAAAAACCTCCACCTTCCATCAAATACTCCTTTGTAGACAGCATAATAAAAAAAGGTAATGAGATATTCTATATTGTCCGCTTTTTTCTATTTATTCTGGATGTTTAAATCTACTTAAAATTTCCAGTGTATAGCAAAACATGCAGTCTAGTTTTAATCTTTCTGATTTTCTATCTGGCATGAAAGACAGTCTATAGCTGTACTATTTTTGCAAAACCAGCTTTAAAAAAGGCAGATATATGAACTGAATTTTCTGTTTTGGTTTTAGAGCCTGTAGGTGTTTTCAGTTATTTTAGATTCCACTTGAAGCAAAATCAGAATTTTGCCTAGAATCATAGAATTGTCTGTGCTTGAAGGCACCTTCAGAATGGCCCAGTTCCGACCCCCCTGCCATGAGCAGGGACACCTTGCATCAGACCAAGTTGCTTAAAGCCACATCTGCCCTGGCCTTCAGCACTTTCGTGGATCTTCTCACTGTTTTCCTCTTACCTTTTCCTGCACTTTTTCACAAACCACTACACTGTTTCCATAAAAGAAAAGTTAATTCATTTATCTAATGTCTTCTGGAGCAGTTTGTCTGAAAGAGTGTAAGAGAAGTTGGGCATGTTATGTGTAAAATAATTTTGGCTATATTTGATGGCACCAAATGTTTCTTTTTCTCTTTTCCTTCAGGTAAAACAGGAGAATTGTTAGATACTAAGTTCTTTGACATGTGGGGAGGAGGTAGGTGCAATTACACTGGTCACAGAGAAACCAGAAATGTGGTTTTTTTTCTTCCTTCTTGTCCAGACTCCATTTGCTGTGGTGATTTAAGGTGGTAGTTAAGGGAGTGCTTCACCTCTACCTCTGTAATTGTGAGGAGAGTGCAACTTTAAAGAAACACAAGTAGTTGAGGGAGGGAATGATGTGGTTAATCAAACAGACTTGTTCTCCAGAGCAGTTCTCACTAGTGGTTATGTCTTTACACAATATGGATTAAACTCTTTCTATAAAATAAGAGTTCCCTGATGCATTTTAGCTTTCCCTCACTCTGCATCTTTTTATAAAGACATTTACAAATACTATGTATTTTATATATATAAATCTTGTATCTATTATCTTTACAAATATTCTGAAAAGTAATGTCTTTGCAGAAAGACATTGCAGATGTTTAAATACAGAATTGTTGCTTATTATTAAACAGTTTTATGTTCTCTTCCTTTTCAGATGTGGCACCACTTATTGAATTTCTGAAGACCATCCAAGATGGAACAATTGTGTTAATGGCAACATACGATGATGGTGCAACCAAGTATGTAATTGATTTTAAACAGCAAGTGTTGCTTAAACTTTTGCATGCTGTTTTATACTGAAAAAAATACATTATCACACAACCACTTTTAATAAGGTTTTGTTCTTCAAGGTGACAGATTCGAAATTATACTTTCAGTTTATTAGTTTTATAATGCAGGTGTGATTTGGGCACAACAAAAATCAAACTAAAATTAAGCAGATATAGGTGTGCTGATTTTTCTCTTTCTGATAGCTCATTCTGTCTTAGGCTAGTAAATTCAGATTCAGTCCAGACATAGGAACATGATTATAAGAACGTACTCTGTTGGAAAGTGTCTGTTCCATCCAGCACTTTCTTCAGGTCAACTCCAAGACAGAGTTTGGTGGTTACAGGATGGCAGAGACCATTCCCAACAAGCCTTGCCTGTATCCTTATATTTAAAGTCTCAGAGGTTACTAGTGTGAACCTTGTATTTTTTTGGCCTCAGTGTTTTACTGTTCCATCCTAAAGCTATTCAATTTATTAATCTAGATGTAGCCTAACAGGTTTAGGTCTCTTGAAGCATTATCTTCCAACTTTCACAACTTGGATCTGTTTCAATAGATACTAAAAATTACTGTAGAATATGTATTGTAATCTACTCCTCACTTAAGTCATCCTATCCAAAGGATTGCTTTTCACAGTGAAAATTGAAACTTCTTTCCTTTTCCTCTGTTGTTTTACTAATAATTAACTTTTTCATTAATGTGGTGCATACATTTTTTTCCTCTTTTGATTCAATTTATCTACAACTTGTCTGTATTTTTGATGTAGAAGCAGCTTCCCTGTGACTAAGTCCTGATTTTGCAGTGTGCAATCTTTACAGTAAATACTTAAGTGTGTTTACATTCACTGCTTTTAGGAAAGAAGAAAGTAATTTACTGGGGTTTTAGCCAAGGTTGGATCTTCTCTCTGTTGTTCTATTCACTTGTTTTGTTACTTCACATTTTACCCTTTTCCCTTTCTTCTTTGATGTTTTAGATAAGAAGGGTTAGTTTTACTTCAGTAATCATGTTACAGCTGATGTTTTTGAAAGTTTGTGTGTAGACAGAATACAACTAAACAAGAAGTTGTATTTGGCCTTGTCATGCTGACAGACAGGAACTACTGCTTACTGACAATATCACAACTACCACTGGTAGTTGATAGTAAATATAAATGCCAGTTTTTGGAAACAAAATTGTGAAGAATCAAGCTGCCCTCATGGTTGAGAAAGTTGGAATGTGGGTTGGGCAAATAACCTTCCACAGCACTTAATAATTTTCATAATTTTGGCTAAAGTGAATCATACAGCTATATCTCAATAAGTGATAGTAATCAGAAGTTTTGTGTCTTGTTTGGTAATCAGGCACGTTTAGTAACTTGAAGAAATAAAGAGCTGCTATTTGGAGACTTTGGAATGATATCTTATCCTACAGAATTGTTTCCCTTTCAATACTAAAATTATCCTACTTGCGTTTACAGGCACTGAACCATGCTGTGAGGCAGCATTCTGAATTTTGAATTAACTCCCCCAAGCAGATGAGAACTTCTTTCGGATATTAATTTCATTCTTCTAATCTAAAATAGCTTTTTCTTTATCTTGACTTCAGCTTGAGCCTGCAAACAATATTTACTTTAAAGGCTGACTTTTTTAGTTGCTTAAAGAACTGCTAACAGAACTTGAGATGTATAAATTCTCACAGGAGAGGGTTCTTGGCTTTTGTGGGTGTAGTCATAGGTTTATAGCCTGGTTCCTTGAGATTATAGTACGAACGAGCAGTGCTCATTGCATCAGGTGATTTCAGAACTAGCCTTATCTGATCCTGAAGGATAGATCTTGCCCAATATTGACTGACTTAAACTATATTAAATAAGATCAAAGCAGACTGGTGCACTGAGCAGTGAAAGCTCTAAGGGCATGCATTTTATTCACATACTGAACTTCTCTGGTTTTTCTCAAGGCTTAATGAGGAAGCACGGAAACTGATCGCTGAATTAGGAAGCACATCCATTACTAACCTTGGCTTCAGAGACAACTGGGTTTTCTGTGGTGGAAAAGGAATTAAGACCAAAAGTCCATTTGAACAGGTTTGTGATTCTGTAACTTCCTGGAATTTAACAGCTTGCATTAATAGAGGCATAGCATGTTTTATAAATGCCATGCATTTGTTCAAGATGGGTATCTATTGCAGTACTGGCACACAGTGTTATTTTCAGGTTTTTTCCTTGAGTAGCCTCCTCCTTTTAAGCATACAGAAAAAAGACTTTTGGTGACTCATAAATGAGAAAAAAAAATCTTATATGGTGTAGATCTTACTGTGCCAGTAACTAGATTATTTATCTTTTTAATGAATCAAATTAAACTGAAGAATTCAAAACTTTCTGCGTGAGTTGTATTTTAGAGGTACTAAGAATGGTGAGCTTCCAAGAGATAAGTGGGTAGTTAAGGTGTTGGTGTTCCCAGCTGTTAGCTTTGCTCTTCTCTCAAATTGCTGCCATAGCAAAATTTGTGAAATAGAATATATTCCCGTACTTCAGCTGTTACAATTTGGCACGTGTCAATGTTTCCTGGTAAATGTAACTTCGTACTAGGAGAGTAAGGAAGAGGTTTCTTCTGCCAGCTTTGTAAGGGAGAGGAAACTAAGTGCAGAAACAGTGGCAGACTCTTGGAAGCAATAATGTCTTACCTGACTGCAGATGGTTACGTGGTGGAAAAATAAAATGTTCTTTCAAATCTCACTACTTGTTTTCATTGCCTTGTAAATTTAGTATCCTTATTTATTTTTACCTAGTGATTCATGCTTTAATGCAGTTGGTCATTTCCTTGCTTCTTTCTTCCTAAGCAAACATCTATAACAAAATTTAAAAATGTTTTTCCCGTATGGCTTAACTTTTTGCCATACGTTTGTCTGAGCAAGTTACTTTAAATTGTGAATACTTACAGATTGTTATATTTGGTTCAAAGCACAAGAAGTTAGTAAGGATCTTTCTTTGTCCGTGGCCTGAAAATAAGTACGTCTTAAAGCTGTGAGTTAAAGCAAAAGGATAAATGACTTCACATTAATGGCAGATTGATATTTTCCATTTATAGCATATAAAGAATAATAAGGACACAAACAAGTATGAAGGCTGGCCAGAAGTTGTTGAGATGGAAGGCTGTATCCCTCAAAAGCAAGACTAAATGAAAACAGAAGAAAAGGAAAAAGACTATGGAAGAAAATGCACTTTCTGCTATTATTAGAGAGAGGGCTATGAAGGAGACTGTACTGTAAAAATCATTTTTAAAGCATGCAGCCATCTTGTCAGTGTGTGCATGAGCACTGACATTTTGAATATTGGGATTATTTATTGCTAACACACATAGAAATTCTTTTTGTAAATATGTCCAAAATAAAATAAACATCCAATCATTTCTATGCAGGTTTCTTAAAAGCACAGTATTTAGTTTTCCTGTGGTAAATAATACTTGTAGATAACTGGCTAATAAATTACATATGTGGACAATAAACAGATCGTGACAAATATACTGTCCTCTTAACAGTGCAATGTTGCTGTGAATACATAAGCTTGGTGGAATATTGTAGATTTTAGTAATAAGTTAATAAGGAGCTTTAATTTTTTTTTATCCTCTGCCTTTTTAATGGCAGCATCAATTTTTATTAAAGCTATTTGGTTATTCTAATACCAAGTGCTCCAAAAATTTATTTTGTAGTCCCCCATCAAAACTGAATAATCAGCAAAGGAAGGCTACATGATAGTATAACACAGATATGACCTGAAAAGCACACTCAATTTTTTTTTTTTTCTATCTTTAGGGGATGAACTAAGGTAAATATATAAACAGTGTGTGTGGTATTTAAAAGCAGCTTGGAAGAATTTCTACTTAACTTGAAAGTGTTTACTTTATAGAAGGGAGTGGCACATTAAGCAGCAGTACTGTGACTAATTTTTTCTTTTATTGCAACTTTTGTACCACTGCTTCACTGTTGATTCTCCCTATGGCTGTTCAGTTGCAGTGGCTGGTCACGCAGTGAATGTCAATGTGCATAATGGAAGAGCTTCTTCTTTTAGTTCTAACATCAGGAATAAATTTCCCATCACTAAGAGCCTGTTAGAAAGCAGTCTGCCTTCTAGTGAGAGTTGTTTTGGGGTAACACAGTTGTGCACCTTCACCACCTACAGTACTTCTCATGAGCCGAGGCAGTCTTCAGTGGAATGTTAGAGGGAGCATTGTGTCTTGAGTTATGCAATGTGTGACTTGTAAACTTAACTGATGATGTTTCCTTCATCCTTTTTTTTTAATGGAAAAAAAAATGGACCAAGTTTAAGTGGCCTTATTCTTTAGCTTATATCAGAGCTGTGAGAAGACCTTGCTTTCTTTCTAAACTTGTATTTCTTTTAAGTAGGGCCAGCTTGAACTTTTCCTGAAACTAAGTTAGTATGGTATAACTGACCGTGTCCCTATTCACCAAATTAGGGCTGAACTGGCTGTAAACTCTTGGAGCTTTCTGTCATGAGTTCTGGTATATTCCTCAAAAACTTCAAGCTAGTACTATGGGGTGAAAGCCACAAAGGATTTTTCAGGAACCCACAGTGAGTTTAACACGGAGGCATTAGAAACAGTATTATTGTTGATGTTTTCTGAGACAAATTCTGTGCACTAAAAATTGCAAGCAATATTGCGAATTACCTTGTAAGAAAAATAAATTATCTCTGATACCAGAGTAAGACTGGATTCTGAGTTGTTCTCTATGTTTTACTAGCTTTTTAAATAATGTGGGTTTCCCTCAATATTGGTGTGAAAGATCTATAAATGCACCTGACACAGTAAAACTGCTTTTGTTAAATCTTGCAGATTTTCCTGTGTAGGAGGATGTGTTACAATCATGTATTTTTTCATTAAAGTAAAATCCCCTTTTCTAATCAGTTTGAAATTCTGTTTCATTACTTAAGGCTGTTGTGAAAAACTAATAGTGTAATTCCTGGAATTCTCACAGAAATACAGTTCCATTGGTGTATATGGCAGCATTGGCTACACTGCTATCCAGAACAATATCAAAATAATTTGGAAGTTAGTCAGCAGGGTGTTAAGAGGAAGAAACCTTATTTGGCTGCATTAGGAGTTTGCCTGGACGACACCTGTCTTCATTCTTTTGGCTTTGAATGCCAATGAATATTTCATCTTTCTTCAAATCAAAAAGTACAGATTTCCTCTACAAAATTAAAAATTAAATGAAGAATGTATGCCTTTATTAGCAATCCAAGTTGAGTAAATATGTCATGATTCTCTTAACCCCTTACAGTTGTACCTGCAACAAACAATGAATTTTAAGACAATAGAATGGTAGGATTAGTTTTGTTACATCTTAAATAATTTTATTCTTAAAATTATGTTGGAAATCTTCCTCTTACTCTCTGTGTCCTCACAGCTGTATGGTATCATATTAAATAAGACTCT
Organism: Picathartes gymnocephalus; assembly: GCA_013390045.1. Classification (NCBI taxonomy): domain Eukaryota; kingdom Metazoa; phylum Chordata; class Aves; order Passeriformes; family Picathartidae; genus Picathartes; species Picathartes gymnocephalus. The sequence goes on from WEKY01038946.1 coordinate 57,959, forward strand.
TGCTAAATGTTTAAACTGGAGTGGCCACACAAATGGGGTCTCCTTGCTTTTGTCCATCATCATGCTCATGACTTGCTGCAAGATCTGGTCATGCCCTCTCTGCCTTGAGAGGGCAAGTTGCAGTATCCTGCTGCTTAGGTGAACTCTCTGAATCTTATCAGCAAGGCTTGCTGGTAATCTAACTGCATTTCATTTGAGTTGCCAAGCACAAAGATGACTATGCTGGCCTCTCTCCAGCTGGTGGTAGGAAATCAGTTGCAAAGATGAAGGCATTTGTACAGGTGCATGAATACCTGTGTGTGATAAACTTCCAGAATCCATATTTTCCTATATGAGGTGATGGGAACAGTTGTAGCATCTTACAGACTTGTTGAGAGCAGAGCAGCAAGGGAAGGGAAGAGAAAGGCTGTGAGGTATGTCTACCTCAAAAAGTAGAGCTGTGAGAAGAGAAGGGGAAGGACACAAGAAGGTTTCAACTTAGTTTTCACCAAGGAATACCTAGCTGGGATTCAAGGCACCTGAAGATGACTTCAATGTAAACCACAGCTCTCAACTGCTTTACTAGTGGTGCTTTATATGGATTAATAGGAGTTCTAAGAAAGAAACTGAAGGGAATCTCTGCCTTAATGTACCCTCTGGACCTTCCCTAGTGTCTTTCATGATCCAGCTTCTTTTCTTTCTCCCATCTGGAAAAAGCAGATCCTTTTACAGCCTTAGTTTCCAGATTGCCAGTTTGGAAAAAACTTCATTTTGCTCTGCATGTTTTGGTTTTCAGATGTGTTACTGTGGCACTTAGTTTCCTCAGATGTTGAAGTGACTGCTAAATGCTTCATGTGTATGTAATGTCTCCTGAACTGTTTGGGTTTTCTGCAGTCTGAGTGTTTTTCAAGAATAAGTATATTGATAAAATAAGAGGCCAGGTGGGTAGTTTCAGAAAGGGAAGTAATACTGCCACCATAAGTGCTGACTGACTTTCCTGTGTAAGGAGGGGAAGGACTGCAGTCCCTCCCTAACTGACTTGGGTCATGGCTAAGGTGGATACTAAGCAAAGGACTTATTGATGAAATCCTCTTCAGTTTTAAGGCTGTAAGGCCATAGCCTAGCCAGAATACAAGGGGCCTGTTAAAGAAACTTGAAGAAACCTGTGAGGCTAGATGGGAACTTTGAGGCTGAAGCAGGAAGGTGTGAGAACAGTTATTGACCTGTTCAGCGATACCATGGGGTGTCAGTGGTTCCTGATGCTGTACAAGGGATACCAGGGACCCTGCTCCTCACCCTCTGAGCCACAGGCCAACAGGGCACAAACACCTTCATGTGATGAGCTTCAGCCACATCCTGCCCCTGCCTCCCTGGGGAGTGAAAAAGTGAAGAATGGCAGGAGAGCCTACACTCTACTTGAGATGTTTCTTTGTGATAACATTAAAGCCACTTTTAGCCAGCACTGATGGTGGCAGTATTATTTCCCCTTCTGAAACTACCCAGTTGGCCTCTTCTTTCATTAATACACTTATTCTTGAAAAACACTCAGCAGATTTTGTGGTCTCAATAATTTGGTCAGGCCAGTGGAGATGGGCTGGCCAAATGTGGAGTAAAGGTACAAATAGAACCAGCAGATAATGCCCTTCATTGCTGCTGAACTGATTTTCCTAAGATAATCCACATAAGGCAGTGAAATACCTCAACATAGAAGACTTTGTTTCCTTCTTCTGGACCTACACATCCAATCTGGTCACCATCTTTCCTGGGAAAATAACTGACAGCTAGAAAATGAATTCTTCAAAGTAACTCTGAAAGCCTCAGCCAAACTGTCCCAAGTTTCTGAAAACTGGCTGTTAGTATGGAAGAAGTTAGGGGATTGCAAACCCTTCCAAGTTCCCTTGATTTCAGTGGGAGTACTTGCTGCTGGAGCTGGGATTTCAGTGTTTCTAAAATGCATTTAAGAGAATAATAAAAAAGAAAGTATGCAGAATACTAATTAACTGACCATTTAGAAAATCATAGTAAGTGTTTCTCATCAGTCTCATAGTTATAACCACCTTGATGGTAAAAACCCCCAACATTTATGCAGCTTTCTGACTAATTTCCCCCAGCACATGCAAATAAAAATCAATTAAAGGCTACTACAATATTAACAAATACCTAACCAGTGAATCTCAAGGGCTGTAGTCTTATCACATTAGTTTTGGAAACCTTTTACATAACTTGCATAATTTAAATATTTACAAAATATAAACTTTTTTGTCTTATCAAAAATAGTTCTTTGCACAGTTAAACAACAGTAATCCTTTCACATGATGCTTTTTAAGCCAGGCATTAAATCACTGCATAAAAATAAACAACCTTTCACAGATGTAAAATAAAATTAAGCCAACATATGGAGGCAGAGAAAATGTTATCATTAACAGTTTAAATATTTTAGTGGTGTGAGCCAATCCATAAATTACATTGTGTATTGAACTTACTAAGGATGCAACCTAATGAAAAATTCTAGCTGCTGATTCTATAAAGAAAATATGTTTTAAAAAAATCCTTTGCTTTATGGCACATTCCTTTGGGTTAAATCTCATGTGGTTAATTTTGATAATGATGGTGAACCACCAGTGAGATGGTTGAATGTGGCAGGTTATTGCATAGAATTCAATAGTGGAGTGACAACCAGCTGACTTGCAAAATGCATGCTCAGATACTCAGGAAATGCCTGCAGAGGGTTTTATTTCCTTCAAATATCAAACTGTATTTCTGTCCCTTCTCAGACCTGTCCCTTGTGTTTGAAGGACAACCTGTTAAAAATCCTGAGGTTGCTATTTGGTGCCTCGTTCACATTCACCAAGCTGTGCTCCTGCCTCTGTCCCCGGGCACAGCTTGACCCTCCTTGTCCAGGCAGACACTGCTGAGCTCTGTGCAGTCACACACGTTCCTCAGTTCCAGACACTTTTCTGTGCATTATGCAGACAGCAGTTTTCTGAATGGCTGCAAAGCAAATGCTTCGTGGTCAACAGCTGAACCCCTTCCCTATCTTTGTGGGTTTTTCTGAAGTCTGCAGAAAGGAACTGTCTAGTGGATCCATCGAGTCCCAGTTTTAAAAGCACAGACATAAGGACTGTATCTAATGTGTCTTACAAACTCTCTTAACTCTTCAGTCTCTGGCTAATGAGATCTTGAGATTTCTCCACTGTACCTACCCACCACATGGATCTTCAGGACGCTGTGTCTATTAAATACTTGAAAAGTTTAGCATCTGTCCCTGCTCATGGAGTAACGCATTCAAATGTGTCATCGGGAGTCCTTTTTGCTGTTTAAGCTGTCCCTGCGTGCAGTCTGATGTTTACTCAGCTGTCGTTTCAGCCCAGCAGCATGCTTGGGCTACCCGCTGTGTGGCAGTGCCTGTTCCCCCTGCGGCTGATCCCTCTGAAATCGCACACGGTAACAGCGATTGCAGTTGTGTGCACCACACAGGGTGGATGGTTTGGCCACGTTTCCTGCACTTCATCTTACTTGCAGGTGTGTATGTCGGTCATGGTCTCACACCTCCTGCAGCGCACGTAGCAGCACCAGACAAACTTGCACTCGCATCTCTCCACGTGCCTGACAACGTGGGTGTTGTACCCACGCCCACAGCACAGCAGGTTACAGCCCTCGGGTCCCTGCGAGGTGCGGTTACATTCTCTTCCCTGAGTGCCAGGGATCCCCAATTTTTGGTCTTCGACACAGTAATTGGGTGATTTGTTCACATACAGCAGGTCCTCTTTCCCAATTGGTATTTTTCTCTGGCTTTTCTCTTTCCTGCGTAGCTTTTTTTTCAGTCTGTCTGATATCTGTATGCTGTTTTCATACTTATCCTTTAAAAAACGGCCAATCTTTTCAAAGGATGACATGGTTTTCCAACAAGTTTTCACAGCACAGGACCCAGAAACACCATGACAACGGCAATCCACAGACATCAGCTTTGCCACAGCCTGAAAACAAAGGGAGAACAACATTTGGATGTGGTTTTTCATTCATCAGGAATGCTGCATGACATCAGTAACACAGAGGTCTCGAAATATTTAATATTACAGCTGCCACTGCCATTTCCATAACAGGGAAGTCAGAGCACATGTTAAGAACCAGGTTTCCAATCCTGCACCCCCACTATGAGAGGCATGATCTTCAGATGTGCTCTTCATTTGCAGTTTGCAATGGCCATGATGTAGCAAGATTGATCACAAGAGTGAAAGCTGTGATTTCTGGATGGTTTTCATTCTGGAGGATCCTAAATACCTGAAATGACACATCCTGTGTTGCTCCTCCCACAGTTGGAATGCAAAGGGCTCTTGTGGGTGAAAGGATCTAGTGGGGAATAGCAGAAAGGGAAAGCAGGGATAGGGCAGGTCATGGCACCCTCCCTATGCAGGAAGACACTTACTGGGCAAGTAAGTGCCCGGTTATGTTGCCTTTTAAGGGTACTTTATAGCTACCATGAAGATGACTAAACATTCACAACCCAGTTTGCAACTAAGGCCACAGGAATGGCTGAGGTCACACAACAGTACCTGGGCAACCAGTGTGGCTCAGCACCCGAAGCAGCACAGGAGGAGGCACCTCAGGCAAACTCTGTTGGCAGAGCAGGAGGATGCCCACATCTCTGAGCCTCACAGAAAGTCTATCAAAAGACCCACCATGGCTTAGCAGAGGTGTCTTCGGCTCAGGTATTCTGCTAAATCTCACGTGCTTCTCACTTACAGTCTTAAGTCCTGTTCTTTTAATTTAGACATACTGGTTCTAGTATGGATTTCTAGTGTTTCCAGTTTCATAATGGCTCTATTTAACACAACTAGATAGTTGCAATCATATTACTTTTATAACTGTCAATGTTTTAGCAAGGTTTCTACAGTTATTGCCAAAGCTAAAATACTCTTAGATAAGTTACTTTTCCAAGCCCATGCAGAAGCAAGGGCTGGGCTGAACAGTAACTGTCTGACCAACAGTGAGAATCTGAAGCCTGTGTTAAGCTTTTGTAACACACAACAATTTTGGCTCAGTTTATAGGATATCAAGCCTCAAATAACTGGAATCTGTAAACAAGCAATAACTTCCTTTATATCTTTATCTTGAGACCGACTGAAACACTCAGGAGACAATCAATACAATACTTCCTTCTCTAACATCTAATAGTCATAGTATAAAATCATACAATTAGTCTTGTGACAACCCTTACATTAGAGTTTGAAAAGGGCACCGAAAAATCACACATGTACAGATACATGTACAAGATATCATAATTTTTGGTTTCTTTAAATTTGCATTAATGTACCTTCTGGAGCCATCCTGTAGACTCATATGGGCCATTAGTTAGTAGTGTGGAAAGCCCATGTTGCCATCTTCCATTTTACTAACCTTTCCCCCCATATTTAATTTCCCAATCAAAGCTATTGGGAAATTTAACATTAAGTGTGGATTTTAAATTAACTCATAGTTAGTTTGTCTTGAAACTTCTCATGTATCAAGGCCAATGCATATGCAAATGAATCCTCTTTGGAGGAACCACTTTTTCCAAAACATGGGGAAAACAAAACAAAACAAAACAAAAAAAATCAACAACAAAACAAAAACCCAACACTGCAACTACATGATGTTTATTAAATTTCATCCTAAGCCTTTGCTTATCCCACAGTCTCCAGAAATACTAACTGCTGTGTTTCTCAAACTGAATTAAAAAAAACAAAGACAAGTCTAACATGCTCCTCTAGTTGCCCCTGAGATTTATTTGTGCCAGTTCCTAAGCCTTGATTCTGCAGTGAGACCTGAGACCTGAAATCCTACCAAGCCCCACTGGCCCTCTTCAGGACCAGAAATAAACTCAAGTCCCAGACTCCATATTGGTAGCTCAGGCAACACAAATGCCATCCCCAAAATTCCAAAACCAGTCAAGGCACAGGGCAAATCAAATGAGCTATTTCTAACCTATGTGCTAAACTGGGACTTTTCATCATGGTGACTGTGGTCACTGAAGTTTGGGATGGGTCCAGCATGGTTACTCCATTGGTTTCAGTGGGCATTGAGGCCTCCTGACACATTCTGCCCCAAAGGTATTGACACAATCTTGAGCTGGCATTTGCATAAAACTCTACAAACATTTAAAAAGCATAACCCAAGTTTTTGCTTGGAGTCACGTCTTTGGTGAATAAACAGGACCGATTTGTTTGTGGAGGTTACTATGGAAGCCAAATGTGCAAGACATTCACAAAAAACTTCAGCAAGAAAGAGCAGGCATATGGCCTGACCTAGAACAGCCATCAGCCCTTTGCAAACTAAACCTGGCGGAGATGCACCTGCACAGGAGATATTTCCACATGCTGCGGGCTGCTTTTACAATTGGATACTTTTCTGTACTATTGGAAGAAACAAGAACATTGCAACAAGCAAGCTCTTACCCAAGAGCACACACAGACTCTTCTGGTGGCAAATCAACTGCTAGTTAATACTGGTAGATACTTGCCATCTCTTCTACACAGACTAGTTTCTCTTTAATAGACAGACTTGACCTTGTGCTCATATCTCAAGAATCTGTCAATAACGAAATCACTGGGTAGTCAGAATATTAATCATTAAGATGTAACAGTGATTGAGGCAGATGAGCATTTAAAATCCAAGGACAAAAAGTCTGTCAGAAGACTGATGACCTAATAAAAATGTGAATGAATAGAGAAACACAATATCAAAAGAGAAATTTTATACACAAAAATAGAGAGGATTTGATAGTATTTTTCCAATTTTGAATGATTAGTTATTTTTGTCAAGTAACTGGAATTTCAAAATAGCTTTAGATCATACTGTGCTACTAGATTTGTAAGGTTACACATGTAATCCTTGTTTTCACTGCACTATGATAAGATACTTACTAAGGGCAGAAGGATCCAGAAAGTGTCAGAGGAAGATCTGGAGATGCCTATTAGGTGCTAAGGGTGAGTTACTTCCATGTGGGCAAGTAGCCCAGAAGATGACACTCAAGAGTCTTTCTCTGAGGATGAATTAAACAAAAATAGAGGGAGACAGAGTTTCGAAACAGGAGCAGAAACTGATGTTGAAGTCTTAGACTGATATCAAAATATAAAAATGCAGTGTACATTAGCAGTGTATGGATGAGCAGATGAATGCAAGAACTACAAATGTGTTTCTGTGTCTTGCTTCTCAGCTGTTAGGATGGGCAAATTTTCAGCCTGGACTGAATATACTAATATATTTAATTATATCTAATATACTTTAAGTTGCCAGAACAAGGAGGTGACATTTTCCTTTGTCTGATCACAGAATATGCTACTGCATCTCAGTCTGCCACATGAACTTCAATGAAAAAGCTCCCATAATTGAACATCTATCAAAATCTGGGATTAGGCGTCTTCTCCTGATGTTGCAAGCAAACCTAAGCTGGTGCCTACAGAGCCAACACGGCCTTCAGGTGGGACACAGCTGCAGCACACACCTGTGTCTCAGCAGTGCACAGTGACTGCAGAGTTTCTGGGACCATGACTTCCTGACTGACTCCACAACCAGTGTTCTGTTTCACACTTTAGATTAATATGGTGAATCTGTTCAGTTATTCATGAAATAGTGACAGGATTCTTCCTCCCTATGAAACAAAATTCCATGGAGAGCTTCAGAGGAGCACAGTTACAGATATCTAGTGGATGGATGTGTCGTTCTGAGCAAGCTGGGACAGGCTTTCTTAGGTGGGTAATGGAACTGGCTGATAGTTTGTGAGAAATGATCAGTGTGGAACTGAGCTGGGTCCACAAGTGCTGTGGACAGCCACAAGCCCATCTGAGCAGTTCCTCCTGCCCCTATTGCCACTCAGCATTGCTGGTACAACATGCCCAAGAGTGCGGGGTTAAGTGATGAACAGGGACGAACACTGCTCTATTTTAAAATAAAACCTGAGAGAAAGATAATTTTTAAACTGTCTTCCTTTCACTGATCCAATGCAATTAACAGAGGGAGCAGCACAGGGTGGGAATCTGTGGCTAGAACAGACAGATGGGGCAGAAAGCAGAGACGGATTTGCAGCTGAGTGTCAATGGAATCACAGTTTGCATACCCTCTAATGCCAGTTAATGCTTAACACCTCCAAGTTAAGCTTTCTGTTTGCAGCCACTGTTCTCAGCTGTGAGACAAGGACTGCCAGTGCTTGTTTTGTAACAGGAACCAACGCCTGTAACCAAATGTCCCAATTTCAGCCACTGCTAGAACTAACATGATTATTAATGAAGACAAGCACATGTCCTACCAGAGGTGCAGCACTTAAGAACAGTTCCCACCTGTTGGTGAGTCTCTTACCAGTCCACAAGTATCAGTAGAAACAAACTCTCTGATGAGCCAGGCTTTTTCAACACAAGTCCCACCTCAAATAAATTTCCACAAGTGGAAAAGTGAGCAGAATTTTTCCAGCAGTAAAATAATACTAATACAATGACAGTCAACCCACAGAGTCCCACATCCTTTTGTATAAGGAGCAGAAGAGCCCAGCTCACATACGCCCATGTAAGTGCACTGAAAATTGCTGTGCTAAAAGATGGTAAATGTTTATCTTGTAGCAGAATAAGGATGCAATCTGAATCTTCTGAGAGTCAGATTAGTGGACAACTCAAAAGACACACACAGTTTTAAAATTTTTATATGTTGATATGGTAACTATGAGATGTGGAAGTGTAAAATAACATTTTGTACTGAAATAGGAGAGAAACAAGAGAATTCTGCACATACCAGTACTGTTACTAACTCCAAACAAACACAGAAGTATTGTCCCTGGAAGACTGCTCTCACAAGACACCAAACCAGAAACATGATAGTATTTATTACAAAAGGTCATAAGATATCAAAACATCCTTCTTGTAAGCCCCAAAACTTGAAAGTCAACATTTTCCAGCATCTCCTAGTTAAGATTTGAAAATACAAAAAGGAAGAATTATGCTAAACTTTACTTCAGATAATCTTGCTGCTAGAAATCCCAAGTACCAACAATAAACATTCTTTTTCATTCTGGACAATGATCAAAATATTTGCTTTATCCTACATTTTGCCATTAAATTACAAAATATTTATGCATGGAAGCTGACTATATATTTCTTCCTTAACTATCTCGCTCTACAAACATGATAAACAATCCTTTGCCCTTTCCTTAAGGAAAAAATAATTTAATGTTCTGTTCCACTACTACAAGATATCAATCACCTTTCCTTGGAGATGATTTAGCTGACTGGCATCTAATTAAACTCACAGTAACTATTCTCAGCTTTTATTAGGTTTAAAGTCTGCTTCATCTACTTTAGTTTATAAAAAAGGTCTATGTCACAGTAGCATGGAATCATGGAATGGTTTGAGTTGGATGGAACCTGTAAGATTTTCTGCTTTTCCAACTACATAGCTTAAATGAAATAACACACATTACCTGTAAAAATTACTTCAAATTAAAGTAATTTCGAATTATACCGCCATGGCTCTTATGATGGCTTACTATGGCTATTCCTTGTCTATGGCAGATAGAAAAGTTGATTACAGTAAAACCCACTGATGCTGGTTCCAGTACAGGAAATTTTGGAGTCACAACAGAGTCCATCAATATGTGTAGTCAAAACCAGAAGTTTTCCCTTTTTTTTTTCCTTTAGTTAAAGCTGTGTCACTGAGCAGAACAGATTCAAAGTATTATGGGCCCAGAGAGAGCCATTAAAGGTAAAAACTCCAAGGTAAAACAGAGAAAGTAATTTTAAAGAAAAATAAGAATCCAAATCTTTGCCATTCCAGATGTAAGCTCCAAGCAGTAGATTACAGGCTCACATCTCCCTGTATAGGCTATTTCTGCCCCCATTTTAAATCCTCTGCAGGACAGGGAGGAGAATCCAATGCCACACACCCAAATACACAGTATTCCCCAGCAACCTAGGGTTGGAAGTTCTTTGGGCTGAAAAAATGCTATCCAAAGTCAGTCACCTTTCACTTCATTGATGCAGGTCCTAACCAATGAGCTACTCTGAAGGTGTCATTTCTATCCCATGTTTTTAAAGAAAATATTAACTCTTTATTTACCCTCTGAACAATGTTAAACTTGCACTCTCAGGTGTGGACTGCAGACTGTGGATGAGTAATGAGGCCTTGTGTCCAGCTGGCCTTCTCATTCAGTATTAGAGAGAATTAAAAATGCAGTAACAGAATAATCAGTGACAAAAATCATATTGTATTATGCTGATAACGGGATTATTTCAAATTTGCAACTGAACATCAAATATCTAGTTAAGATAAATTTACTATTTAAGCAGTGCAAATCTATTACTTATTTTGTGGATTTTATTTTAACATACAGAGATTAGTTGGTTAAAACCAGCTCTGATTCTGAGTTTCTGAATGCTTTCTTTGGTGATGTTACTGCTGTTCTTGCCACTGGCCCCATGAATACCTGCAGCCAAAGACTCGCCTCCTTTGGCTGATGCCATGTTGTCAATGAAGGTGATCGAGCAGCTGCTGCCACATCTCAGTGACACCTACCTGCCTCCCAGCCTCGTTGTTGTGCAGGTTCATTGCCGCCAGTCCGCTCCCGCTCTTGCCTGTTATGTTCTTGAAAGGCGCGTCCAGGAACTTTCTGCTGAAGGCCATTCCGTAGTGGATATCGTCAGAGCAGCCGCCCCAGTGCCAGCCCTCGCTGGCCGAGCCGCCGTGCCGCAGGGTGACATCGCAGGAGCACTCGGTCATGTTCCCCGCACTGCACGACCGCGTCACCGAGTGCACCAGGCCTGCCGCCGTCACTGCCGAGATGAACGCGGTCTCCTTCGTGCCTGCACAGCAAGGCGTGGACACGTTACTCTGTAACTCCCTCTGAGCGCCTTCCTGGCTGGGCTACGCACTGGGACTTTACAAGCCAGATGATTATTAAAAGTTTAAAGTCATCACAGCTTGGTCTGTAGTGTTAACTTGTTCAAAGTGGTGGATGTTCATACCCCAAAATGACTTCAGGGCCTCTTCATATAACCACGCTGTTAACGGTGCTGTCTCTCGCTACGTGTACCATGCAATTTTTGGTAACTTCTTTCCAAATCTGATTAGGAATTTTATTTGCTGCAGAAATTTTCAAACCAAATAATATATTAAAAAATCAAACCCAAAACTATCCATATTCCAAACCCCCTACTCTCCACTCGCTTTTCACTATTCGTATTAATTTGAAGAAGAAAAGGTCAGTTTAAATCTCAGAGAAGCTGTCATGAACCCAGGTTACTTTGGCACAGGGCCAAAACTTACCACATACTAAATTTACCAAACATTGATGTTGTTCTAATTCACAAAGGTTGCAAAGAGCCCCAGAAATCTTAAAGCAGGTGGAAATCAGGATGGCACAAAGATACTTAGGCCATTTTTCTTAGAATAAGCTAGCCATGGGAAAGACAGCACCATGAAAGGCCTTACTTGTAAGAATCTATCTCAGAAGAACCATGGAGGGACCTTCCCGGGCTTGTTACACTTGTGCCATTCTCTGAAACTTCTGGCATAATGTGGCACACAGCTTTATACTGTGTTAAGCAAGGCATACGGTAAGCAAGTTGAATATTGATGAGTGGTCAATAAAAGTAGCTGAAATTTTACTGAAATGGGCCAATTTTCACTGTTGTGAAAACAATTTATTTCCAGTCTCCTAAGTTCCTGCTCATGGGCAGGAAAATTTCTGTTTGTTTCTCCTGTTTGTATTAGTCTGTGGTGCTGCTACCATCATAAAAGGCTTCCACAGTACACACTAGTGAAGCTTTGTGGGGCAGCAGTGCCACTCATTTATGGGTCTTCAGGAACAGTCCCATTGAACAGAAGGACTAACATACATATGGCTCCATACAGTGGGGAAAACTTCTCCCATTTTCTTTTTTTTCCCTTTCCTTTTTGGCATATGCATCACTTTTTATTCCTCACTTTATGTTTTCATGATTAATGCTTGGGAGTTTTACACTGTTTTAGTACAAAGTGAAGATTGCATGAACACAAAGTGAAGTACCACAATACTTAAAATCACATCCATCACACAATCAGTGACCAGGGAGTTAAAAAAAAAAATTGCAGGATCCTTGCAACTTGCAGAGAAGCTTTGGTGTGACATTTGATACAAAAAACTCATCCTTGTTTCAGTGGAAATTCCAGCACTTTCATAACTATTTTATGCCGAAAAAAAAAAAGCAGCTTTGCTTTCACTGGGCTGATCAATACCACATAACTGAGAACATATGATACATTTTAAAGCATTTCACATTGTATTTAGTGCCCTGAGCAGACTTTTTTACCTGCAAGTGACCTTTTCGAAATACTGTCATAAGCCCACTTATTTAGTAACTGTGACACAAGGGGATAAACTCAACGCAAGTCTAAGAACAACAATATTTCAACATAGTTAAGTGGATCTACCTACGGGCAGTGTCATCCACGGACGTACTACGCGAAAATTGCAAGAAGCAACAACGACGTTGCAAAGACCAGGGCAGGTTTCGTCGGCTCGGTGCATTTCGTGTGCCTGCGGTACCTCCCGGGACGGCTGCGGTGACCGCCCGCCCCGGCTCTGCCCGGCTCTGCCGACGGGACGCACGGACGGTCCCCGCCGCCGCCCCGCGGGGCTCCTGGCCACGCAAACCCAGAACCCGGGGCACCCCCGGGCCCCC
>WEKY01038948.1:0-45072 GCA_013390045.1 Picathartes gymnocephalus
CCAGCTGTCAGCTTCCACACACAGCATTACTGTTTATTGACATTGCTTTCAGCATGCTAATGTGCAATTTGAACTCTGTAACTAGGTCTTCCCTTTAAAGCAGAAAAATCCTCTTTTTTGCCCTCTGGTGCCAAATTTGTCAACCTAGGTAGGGAATTGTCTTCAAACAGAAGTGTAGCCATATCCCCTGATACTGTGGCAAACCTGAAGGCCTAATTTTCTCATGTACTTTACGAGGGCATAAACTGGGACCACTACCAAAGTGATAGTCCCATCTAGTCCTTGTGTTCAAATAACACTTGTGTTAGTTGATGGGTTTGTGGGATTACAGTGAACCAGATGGAGAAGATGGACTTTTTTTTTTCCTTTAGCAGATTTTACCAAAATCAGAATTTTTTTCCGTGTGTCTATTGGGAAGAGCAGCTCCAGTGTGGACCTGTTTCAGCCCCACAGAGCATCATTCTCAGTGGGATATGCATTTTTCATATGTTATAGCAGATAACTCCTGCATCTTTGTGCAGCAGAGTTCATTGGCAGACACATGTACAGTGTCCCTCAAGTATCAGCTTAAGATATTCTTTCACATGCCTTGTGTTAAATATAATTTTTCAATAATCAAGTTCACCTTAACATAATACTGACTTTGACAAAAACCAATTGACAAAAACCTTTGTTATTGGCTCACTTCTTTCCCTTTTACCTCTTCTTTTGTGACACCTTTAATCATCTTTTTTTCCCTACCTCTACTTTCTTACTTTTTCCAAGGAATATTTCCATCAGAAGTATAAACTTCTCAACTATTAAAGTGTTATCTCCTCAAAGTGCGTTTTGCTTAAAGTTGTCACATGATAGATTTAGAAGGTTTGCTTGGAGAGGTTGAGTCTTCATAAAGAAGCCTGAGTGAATGGGATCAAAGCCAGTTACTTCACAGTGAAGTTTAGAAACTGTTAAGATTTTTGAAATTTCTCCTTTTTCATTCTTTTTGCTTTTCATTTGGGATAACAGGCAAGAATAATTAATCTGCATCTTTAAGCAGCAAGTGAATGCTATTAATTACTCTCTTCTACTTATTTTTTTCTTGAAAAATGAGCATGGTGGCAAAGACAGGAAGAACTGAAGGAAGTTTATTAGAGCATAATTCAAGTTCTGTACTGAAGAGCTCTGATTATAGTAGGACAAACACTGGCAGCACTGTCTCTGTATAGAGAGGTAGAAGCATATTGAATTTCTCTACATCTTAACTGCTTATCTGGGCCCCAGCCCTGTCTGAAACAGGGACTCTAGGGACATGGCTGTGTTAAAATCTGGAACATCTCTTTCAGATATGAGACTTGATTTCAGGTGACAGAGTATCCTTTGGTTTGTGGTATGATCTGTACAATTTCAAAAACCATTCTTCCTTCTTGTAGGTGCAGGTCGAGCTTCTGTCTTACACGCTATCACAGTACTTTCTCTTAAGCTTCATGTTCCATTTACACTTCGTTTACACAAAAAGCAGAAGCTGACATATTTCTGTGGCTTAAGAAAGGCTGTGCCTTATTTTGTGGTTGCCCAGCAGTAATCATGTACTTAGTGCTGTTATCTGCGGGAGCAAGCACCAAAGCCATTAGGTATTGTGAGCTGCTGCAGATGGAAACAGGCCTTCAAGGAAACATCCTTTTGACCCTTCAGCTGCATCTAATGTTGCTCCTGCCTTTCTGCTGGAATGTGTGGCACTTCTTCTGTGAACCCTGCTCTCAGATCACTGGTCATGATGCAGAATAAGGGCTGCTTTCTTGGACTTGTATTTTTGGTATTGAGTGTAGGTGTTTGTCTGTTGAATGATTCCAGAAGAAGAGAATTATTACTGTTAGGTGTTCTGTAGAATCATAATCCCACAGACAAGTGACTTTTTTCATCCCCTCATGTCCTTAAATTCCCTTCAAAGTCAAGCCTGTCCAAAATGTGATAAATTAAGAAATGTTGACATCTGTGGATTTTAATGTTTGTTTCTATCAATATTTGCTATGTTTGTGCATGTGTGTATATATTTTTCAATTTGCAGAGAAATTTACCATTAAGTATTCTGTTTCTGTAGATTGAAAGTAGCTTTAATGTGGCACTGGTGGATGGTGGCAAAAATATTTCAAGTTTTATTGACTATGATGTTCAATAGAAAATTTATATTGTTACTACTTGTCTTCTACCTTTTGGGTCAGGGATAGTAGAAAACAATTCCTTATAGTTTTTTTAACGAATTTAAAAATGTTATTCATTTGTATCGTAATATACTAGATGTAGCATTAGTAGTTTAACCATACAGGGTTTATTGCTTATAATCTGCTGTAATAGTTGCATGTTGTTTTATCTCTTGCAGATCTAGAAATGGCTATTGCATACTGGAATTTAGTCTTGTCAGGAAGGTTTAAATTTTTAGATCTTTGGAATAAATTTTTGTTGGTAAGTATATACTTTATTCCTTACTGCCTATCTTATTCCACAGTAGTCTGGCTTTTGTTGGCTGTGTGGTTCCAATAAGAAAAAGATAGGATATCTCTATACTTCCTTCAAACTTTTTCCTTTTTGAAAACTGATATAAAATAGTCTCAAATCAAGCCAAATTAAATCTTCTCTTTATGATTTTCTAGTTGAGAAGAATGCAAAAAGATGCAACAAAGTGATAGAGTATTCTGCTTGCTTAATCCTGTTTCGTCCTACTTAGGAAAGTTCCTGCATGAAGGGAAGCCATGATTGTAGATGGAACTGGTGCTGCTGATTCTCAAGACAGCTGTGATTATTGTCAACCATGTATTTGACCATGCTCTGCCTTTTGTAGTACCAGTGCATAAACTTGGTCTTTTTAAATCAGTCATACCAGAATTTAATATTAAGAGACTTTCCATTTTCAACAAAATTACTTGCCTGAGTAATTACTTAGATTAGTTTTTTAGCTGATTGTTGTGAACTGATCTTGACAGTTTTCCTATTACTAGTGCAGTTCTGTGGGCAGTGGAGTAAAGATGCATAAAGTAAACCTTGGAAATTCAAAAATATTCTTGTCAAAGACCCGATTCACTCATCTATGTTTCTACATTTGCATGTCTATATAATTACAAAAAACGAAGTTACATAATATATAATTTATATTTATTTTCTTCTTCATTTTATCTTTTTATCTGTAGTTTAGGAGAAACAAGAAGTCTCTCTGCATTTTTGTCCCCCAGTGCTTAATAGGGAAGGTATACACTTTTCTGTAGTTTTTTTCTGTAATTTTTTTGGCAATATATTTATTTGAATCACTGAATATTGTAGCAGTTTCATCAAGAGGACTTCTGGAAACATTTCATATTTTAACTGCCTTAGTACACTTTAAGACATCCAAATTCAGATCTAACTGAAGAAAAACCTGATATTAAAGTGTGTTACTTTAGAAGAAATATTTAACCTGAATGTTTAGTTGAGAAGAAATATTTAAATTAAAAGATTTTAACCTAAGAAAGAAGCAAGCTGGAACTCTTTCAGAATTTTTTTTTTTTTGTTATTGGTTTTTTAAGATAAAGAATGTGAAGAAATGTTTGTAAAATGTGTATTTCTGTATATGTCAGTATAAAATACTGCTATGAAGTTTGAAAGTAGTTTGGACTGAACAGTACTGTTTTTCCTCCATACAGGAACATCATAAAAGATCGATTCCAAAAGATACTTGGAATCTTTTGTTAGACTTTGGAAATATGATTGCAGATGATATGTCCAACTATGATGAAGAAGGTAAGCAGTACCTGAATATCTTAAAAAATTGGTACAGCAGAATTAAAATACTGTTATAAGTCAACAAGAGAACATGTTGTTACCTCGTATCCTAATTTGTTTATCCTTAAAGTTTCAGCTGCCAATATAGCGTCATACTGCCAAAATAGTAGTGATAAGGTTAACTGGTTTGCTGTAATTTGAAAACAGAAGTAAAGATACAGTCACACCATGAGAGAGCACATTATTTGAATGTGTTATGCTACTTAGTAGACTTCTCAGTGAAACAAAGTTTTGTACAAAATTTTGGCTAACCTAAATGCAGCTTACTCTTTGTTACTAATTCTGTTTTGGAGTGTGTGCAGAAATAAGTCCTAAGATATGAATGGCTATAATAAGAATGCCATGGTTTTGCTATCAACTGATGTTTATATTTGTAGCGTGGAGTTCTATGCTTTAAGTACATTTTGGTTGTCTTAAGAACTATTGCTGCAAGAAGAGATTCAAATGTGGAATTCATTAGTTAGGTGCTTTTTTCAAGTATTTCATCATGTTGTGCATGTTAAAGCTAGACTAGGCCAGAAATGTCAAGATGAGCTTCTAATCCTTTGCATTTATAGACTATACCAGTTTATTGCTGACAATGGTGGGCTAATTTCTCAATTGCTTGACTTCTCTGTAGGAGCATGGCCTGTTCTAATAGATGATTTTGTGGAATATGCACGACCAGTAGTCACAGGAGGAAAACATAAAACTTCCTAGCCCCAGATTTGTCAATAAGGACTAAATGAACTGCACTGGGTAATGAAGATTTGTTAGCTGATAACTGCACATTGGTGCTGGTTTCAGTGGTCATGATGACATTCTGCAGACAAAACTGAAATTCCTCCTTTTTGCCTAAAGAAAACAATGACTGATGTGTGGACACTTCAAGAACAAACTCAGAAGATAGTCCAGGCTGTTTGTAGGCTATTGGCTTCAATTATTGTACTGGTTGTATCATATAGGATGTAGATTTTGCATGATTTTATACTTTGGAGAAGTTTAACTAGAGGCCATTTTATTAAAGTTTTGACAGCACAGCATGCAATTCAGTTCATAATCCAAAGTGAACACCAGCAGTTACATAAATAAAACTGTATTATATTGTACTTATATTAAAAGCAGTATTTGTGGCATATAAATTAAATCTCTAAATAAAACTTACGCAGTATGTTGTATTTTTATAAAAGCTAGTTCTGTGGATCTGTCCTAATACAGAATTGTAAAAAAACCCTAAACAAACAAACGTATGTTTTTTTGCTTTTAACTTGTTGCCAAAATTTTAATCTGTATTTTGACATCCTAGATGTATACAGTGATTACATTCATCCTTTTGCTTTCACCCAATGAATATGACTTCCTCATTTTTCTTCTTGAAGTGCTTGAACATGTAACAGTAGCATTGCTGAGGACAGGCTGCTGCTCTATGCTGTGTTCCAACTCCAGCTTTTTTTAGTAACCATTTTAAGGTGAACATTAAACAACCAAAGATGCTTTTATAATCAATGTTTGATTATCATAATTCAGTTAGTCTCCAATTATGTGTTTTATTTATTTTTAATAAAGAACTGGTGCAGTATGGATTTTATTTGTAGCTTGAAACATATCATAACTTCTAGCTAAATGCAACGTAGTTGTGAATTCATTTCCTGGTACTTAGTTGTAAATTCATTTCCTGACACTTCTCATGGCAAATAGATGTGAATAAGCCCAAAGACTTAAGTAGCTGGCTTCCATGGTGGAGAAATAGTTAGGGGTAAGGAGACTTTATATTAATGATTGTAAGTATTCATGCCTGTGGTTGTGTTGTGCATTCAATTGTATATATTTAAGGGGAGAAAAAAGCAAATTAATGCAGTTTCAGTGATCTCAAAGCTGGTGAAATTGGACCGGTTTTCACCAAACTTGAATTTGTTCAGTCACTTGTTTCTCCCCTTTTACCAGCCACTGATTATGAAGTGCAGAGGTGTCAGTCTTCTGTTTCTCATCTGTGTCTTCCACTGTCTAAACACAAAAAAGTTTTACCAGAAACTTCAACACATCTTCACACAGGACTCTTGCAAATGCTACCTCATCAAAATGAGTTTGTCATAGCCACTGTAAAAGTTTAAAATGAACAGTTGCTAAAGAGTATGTATAGCTATGATCAATATATTTTCTGTATTTAAGGCTGAATAGATGCAAGAATTTTGCAGAAAATAGTACATTAAGTTATATAAATTATATCTGTTTGTATCTTTGAAGTGTTGCGTGACAGCATACTACTTTATTTTGTAGCTGCCAGGGTATAAAAGCTTACAATATTCTCTTAAACTCTAATATTTAGAGTTCAATACAAGCAGTCAGCTTTCATTACATCAACATAACCCTGCAAGGACTAGTGTACATGCTGTATACAGAGACTGCCTTCATTCTTCCACTTGATAGAATTTCAGTTGTGCACGGTGTTTAAAAAGCAGGACAAGGGAAAATCTGAATAAATTAATGCATTTCCTCTTAGTAAGAGCCTAGCAAGCAAGCTACAACGGCCCTGTGAGTGATTTGTTATGGATATTTGTGTTTTTCTTGTGCATGCCAGCCCTGGCCAAACAGCCGCCAGGTGTCAGCATCTGAGCCCACTGCTGCCTCATGTTCCTGTGCAGGGTTACCCACTGAGGTTATGCCAAACTACTGCTTTCTGACTGCATCTTTTAAGAAGGGCATTTGTGTACACAACTCCAGGTATTCTACAGAAGTCAGCAGAGAGCTAGAAGTAGTGTTAAGCCCTTTTTACTGTGTTTGATTTATCGACACCTCCTCCCCAAAACAAGCCATTTCTATATCTGTTCCACAGACTGCAGAATGTGTAACATCTTACAGCATCAAGTGCGTTAATCTAGCCAGAAGCAGTGGAATGCTTGTTACTTACACAATTGCCACTTAAAATATATAGATATAACCAGAAGTAGCTTAATCTATTGGTATGTGAGGTAACTGAAGTTTTATAGCACTAGAGCTTGTGAAACATTTGCTTGTGACGAGAGCTCCATCAAATCATTCTGATGAACCTTCTACCTTTTAAAATAAATAGAGCATAAAAAATGCATATGGGTTGAGGGTTTTTTCCTTGTTAATCAGAGCAAGAAGGAAGATGCTTAGCCCAGGATTCTGTGTGTGTATGTGTGTGTATATATATATATATATACACACATTTACTCTTAAAGCTCATTCCTGTGTGGATGCTTCATGGGTGACACGTTCCAGCAGAGGAACACTGGGCAAAATACTCCGAAGACAGTAGATCCTTGTCAGCCAGGTTTTGAGGTTTCCTGTGCTTTTCCTTTGTCTTTTGTTCTTCCTGGTCTTCTACTCATTTTAAACCACATGTGATTTTTACATTGCCATACATAATAGCATGGGGTAACATCTTCACACTTGAACAATCATAAAAAATGCAAATAAACTGCTTTCACCTTACAAGTTTCTTATGTATTTTAATCATTTGCTGCTGTCCACAGTTTCACTTTACAGGGTACTCTGACTTCCATTTTAAGTAAGCTGATACAGTGGTAACACCTAGGCTGCTCAGTTTATAATCCTAAATGGTACAGATGTCTTCAAGTTGTTCAGTGCGTACAGTATTACTTCACAGATATGCTGTATGTATTTTTAAACTTGGTGCCAAGTTGTTTGGTTTGAAACTGAGCCATAGGATTTGTTCTTGCCAATTCTAAATTTAAATGTAATTTATCATGTGTGTCATGCCAAGGAGAGCAAACCTGCAGGCATCTGCTCATTCAATGCACCTGGGAGATTTTGCTGCTGAGTAAGCTGTATGTGTGTGTATGTTTTTTGGCGATGGAAAAAGGAATAAACGGACTGTCAAAGGATTGAAGTCAGTCATGTGAGATGTCTGTATGGTTTTTGTCAGCTTTCTGCTTTGGAACTCCTGGTCTGGTGGGCGTTTTTTGTTCTTGTTTTCTGGTTCATTTATTAGGTTCTTGTGTTACTACTACATCAGCCAGGAGAGGATAAGGATGTAACTCATTAATTTTTAAACGGCCTTAATAAATGTTTGGTTTGGTCATCTGTGTCACCGTTAAGCTTTTAAGAGGCTTGACATGTTTAGCTGCAGTACTGTATTCACTGCATGTATCTGTTGGTCACCAGACTCTCCACAATTTGTGTCATTAGTTTGTACTGGCAATGGGAGCTGTAATTACAGGAAAGTGTTGCTCAGTCCTAGCTCTGTAGGAGAAGCAGCATGCTCAGAAATCTGTTCAAAGACCTTCAGAGGTATGCATTCACCTATCATTAATTTCTTCTGAAAGTTTAAGTCAAATAAGTTGTCCTCTATCTTCACCACGCTGCCATCCCTCTCCACAGCTTTCAGCAAACACGGGCTGCTTTGGTGTTGCACAAGTCTTGTCTTCCTTTTCCTGTGGCAGTGAAACTGCAGATGCTGATACTTGAACCATGGCAAGCCTTTTTTGATTGAAGTGTCAGCACCAGTAACTTCCCTCAGCTGATGCCAACCAGCATCTTACCAAAAGGCACACCCCTTCTGAAAGAGAAGTGCCATGTTTTTACGACCATGAACCTGTTCAACAAAACATGTTTTCTGATCTTTTTGTTATCTACAGTGTGCTGGGTAGAACGAGGTGACACACCTCTAAAATTAACTTTTTTTGTTCTAAACTGTTGACACAGGGATCTGCAACTGCAGCTGCCTCTACAACCACATGCAGAAAATACTGTATTTCAGACAAGTGGGTGCAGTGTTCACCTCTTAATGAGAAGTGCTGGGCAAGTTTTGGAGCATTCACATTTTGATCGAATATTGGGATACTTCCTCTTGTTGGTGCATATACTAGATCAATTCCCATGAGGGGTTTTTTGTCCCTCCTTTTCCAAGCAGTGAGCTACTCTATTGTTTGGCAAACCCTGTAAGTTTCATGTCATGACCTCAGCTTTCTGTCAAGACAGTAAAGAAGAAGTCCATCCTGTGGTGCTAAAGGATCCTTTTTCCTTCAAGCCAATGGGGTAAAGCTGTATGGAAATAATTCATCTGCATTGTTAAGGAATTGAGTTTTTTTTCCTGGATCTCAATGAATGTGTTTTAAAAGAATGATCCTGATGCTCAAGGAAAATCCTTCACATCAACAGTTGTAAAAATGCAGCTCTGACAGAAATCTGGCACCCATCTGGTATCAACCCTCCTTTTCCAGGATACAGCTCTGGGTCCTTTGGATGGGTGAACTTGGAATCAAGAGCATTTCTCTGCTGAGTGTCTTTGAATGGCAAAGGATCACTCACTCACTCATGGGGGAAGCATTTGAAGTGTAGTCCTCTTTTAACTTAAAAAGGGCTTGTGTGGACACAGGGTCAGTCCAGCTCCATTTGCCAGTTCCTTGGTTCAGAGCAGAGCTCAGTGCCTGTAGCATTCTCGGGCTCTGTCCTGGGCCTGAAGCCCATCCCTTGCACATCCCTCTGCTGGAGGAGGCAGGCACAGCCACGTTTGCCAAAGGCTGCTTTCATGTTCTCACCTCGGGTTTCAAATGTAGTTGAGCTGAAAAAACAGTGCATTGCTGCCAACACAGACAAGCCTTTTCTCTGTCCTGCGTTCCCATTCCTTTTTTTATTAATTCTCCCCATCTGAAAGCAATCGTATGTACACTAACGAAAAGACAACAAAACTGCATTTTAATATGATTTACCAAGTAGTTTTGCCAGCTCTGCTCAGGTTTGGGGTTTTTTCCCTGTTGTAAATAGTTACCCATCTTCATGGAGTTACTGGCTTCTGCGTCTGTTTAAGACATATAGGTATGGTATTTTACAAATAATTGTCTCCTTTGTGGGGAGTAGGGGTAGTTTATTATGTCTAGCCTACCTCTGCCCAGAAGGCTCAAAGTAGCTGGAAGTACCACATGAAAAGAAGATTGTGTGTAATTAAGAAATTAAATAAAAATGTCTTCGCTGCATGTTCTCTTTTACAGAGTTGAAAAACAGAACTTCTCTGAAATTCTCTCTGGGTTTTTATTATAGCCTTATTCCTAATTTGGGCTGTGTTCTGAGCAGCCAAGTGTGTTGCAACAGAATGAAGTCCACGGGAGGCAAAAGGGCAGTGCAACTGCCAGCCACATTCAGAAGAAAAACATAAATGGAAAACTAAGAATAGCTTTGTCCATTTTCAGGGAGGAACCTTCCGTTTGATGAGGCCCTTCCTAGCTCACCACAGTGCCTCAGCAGGTGATTCCTCCTGCCCTTGCTTTGCAAGTTCAAATTCCCACGTGCCTCCAAACCGTGATGCTATGCAGGAGTAGAGAACAGGTGTGTGCCACAGAGGGGTGGACGGACCTGTAACAGAGATGTCAATGTCAGTGCTTCTGCCTGGTGTGTTCTGTAAGCTGCCCTGGCCTTGCTCTTCCATTTTTAGTGTTTGTTTTCAGACACGTGGAACGTGAGGTAACGCAGGGCAGGGGCGGCTCTAAGATTACCTCTGTGTTGCATAAATTCCCTGGATGTGGGAGATGATGCTTGTTCCCCCTGCCCCACGCAGGGCAGCAGGGCTGGCATCCACCACGTGTGGCAAGGCAGCGCTAGAGCAGGCTGGCTGTGCCCCACTAATACTTGTCCCTGCAAATCCTCTGGTCCCTAAGGCATAATTGTCCTCCTTTTTTTTTTTTTCTTTTTTTTTGGCATTTTCAGTGTGGAGTGTTACTTTCTAGCAATGAAAACACACTCTCAATGTCCTTTTCAGCATTCCTGTTTACCAGTCCCAATCATTAAAACAAGAGTGTACTAGCAGAGGCTACTTTCACCATTTGGGTACTTTATTTCTTCTAATGAAGAACAGGCATGGCAATGCTTCTGTGTGTCCTGAAAATCCATTAAGTACAGAGATGTTTCTACACAGGTCAATAACTCAGACTGTGATTAACTTATTGCTTATTAACTTGTTGCCTTGGGTGCTAGGATGATGCATCCTTTACATTGCTGGGCTTTTCCATCTGAATAACAATCAGTATTGCCCTCTGAAAAAGATCAAAGAAAATAAAGACCTTTCCCCTCATATCCATTATCAAAATTACAGTCAAGTCAAACAAAGCTTTCTGTTTATCTACCTATGTTTATATTTACATTTCTATTTCTATCTGTAAAGTAGTAGTAATTTGGGAGTCTTTCGGATTTTATTAGACTCACAAGACGCCGTTTCAATACATCTTTCAAAATAGTTTCCTTCCAGAGTCCAAGCATGGACTGACCTCAGCTTTAGGAAAAAGTCGCTCTTTGCCAGGGAGTAAGAGGCATGGAATTGAAGTTGATGTTTTGCTCAGTGTTCATCCAGGGGTGCAGTGAATTAGCAGAACATTCTTGTACTAGGTGCAACAGAAAAAGAAAGCTATTAACAAATTAATCTCCATAGGGTGTAATGAGAAATGGGAGAGGTCAACTGAGTTTCACTAGATTTCTTACTGCTTAATCCCTCCTTCTAGTGTATACAGAGCCTGGAAAACTGCCTTTACTTCAGATTTGTCCCTGAGAGGGAGGCTAACTTCAGCAAATCAGAAAAGGGCAGAAGAAAAAATACTAATTTACAAGTTGTTGAATAAATAAGCACCCCTGTGGAGGCATCTGTTTTTCTGGGTGTAGAGTTACTTTGGCTGGGTAGGGCTAAGGATCTCCTGGCTTGCTTTAAGCTGGGTTGCAGAAACGAGGCTTTTGCAGGTCTGCTCTTACAGTTCCATTGAACAAAGCACCTGCAAAATCCGTGGGTTATGAAATATTTCCTCTCTGTCGGGTTCAAGACAAGAGATGGCATCTGCAGAGCCAGAAAAGGAAGTCCTTGCCTTATAGAGAGAGCTCTTGGTGTGACACAATGGCTGATATAAAGCGTCAGGGGAGCTGAGCTGAAGGCAAAGGAACAAAGGAAAATCAAGATTCGGTGGCTGTCTCGGGCAAAAGGAAAGTGGAAAGTGTCTTGGGGATGGATAAATTTAAGGCTGCGCTTGTTCTGGCTGGCGTAGGGGATGCTCTCGGTTATCGCAATTTCTCCCGAGAAAACAATGCCTTAGGTGCAAAAATCCAGCAGGAGCTGAAGGAAATTGGAGGGCTTGAGAACCTGGTGCTCTCTCCTGACAAGTGGCCAGTAAGTGACAACACGCTCATGCACATGGCTACAGCTGAGGCTGTCATCACAGGTAGGTACGGCGGGCATAGCGAACCCAGTCTGCAGAGGAACAGAACTCCTGGGTTGCTGCATTTCTTAGAATAAGCCTGATTGCTGGGGAAGTCATGAGAAAGAGTGTCAGAAATGCTGCTTGTGTGAATGATAATGTGCATTAGTTTGGCTGCTCCATGAGCACAATCCTGTGACCATCTCACAGACTGGGGAGTCTTGATTTCTAGAGTGTGGAGGGGCTCTCCCTATATTCTCCCTAGAGACATACAGTTGGGTAAAGCTTAAAGACTATAATACCACATGTCCAGCATAACAAAAATAATTGCCAAGTAGATTATCGGTATGCTGGAATACATCAGGGAATAATAGAGCCACTAGAGAGTCTTCTGTAACAGGTAAGAACTCATCTGAGTGCATTTTTTACAGGTTGGTGTCCAGAAGTCCAGGCTGGAGTAGAGTTACCTTAGTACCTCTTTCAGGCTAAAAGCACTAGTGCTCTCTCCTCTTTGCTGCCCCTCAGACAAAGGGTTGCATCTGCAAAAACCTATTTGTTTTATTTGTTTAAGGAGAGCTCCATGTCTTTAGTGCAAAAAGTATCCTAACATACTCTGTTTATAATGAAATCCATCAGAATAGTGGAAGTTACTAAGATACGTCTTCTAAAATCACAATGGTTTGAGCGAGAACACTTGAGGTTTTTTAAGGTGGGGGTAGTTTTTTAAAATGAGGCAGTGTTTGTATCAACACCTTACCCATCAAACTAGAGCTTTCTGAGATTGGCAAGATCATAGAAAGTACACCAGAAGACAGTGACCTCTCAACAGTATTTTGCCTCTTCAAAATGATTCAAATTTTTTTAATCTCTGTAAAAATATTCCCAATGTTTCTTAAAACTCTTAACATTGCATAACTACCAGTAGCAGAAGTTCACAATGTAGGTAGGTATCCTTCACATCAATGAGATTTCCTTTGTGCTAGTGTTTCACTCCTTTATCTGCCTGCTTCCAATCTGCTCTAAATTTAGTAGGTAGAGATCAGTTGAAGCGTGTGTAGGACACTTCATACTTGGCTATAAGCTAACCAATGGTTTAAGGGGTAGCTAATACACTAAAGATAAGGGCAAGATGTCAGCCTATCAAGAAAAAAGATGACTAGCATATTTCTGAATATAGGCTATGATTAAATACATATCATATGTTTCTTGCTTATTGAACCTTCTAAAACCATAACTTCTAGGTAATCAAGTCACTTAGACCAACAGTAAAATAATAATTCTTTTCTTAAACATAGCAGCCTGTAAATTGCTCTAAAGAAAAAAGTTTAAGCTACTGTTTCCATTGGCTGTGTTTATCCTACACTCTCATTTCTTTGACCTGATCAGACAAGCATTTTATAAAGGTGCTTTCATGGGCTGGAGAGGAAACAGCAAGATGGAGTGGGGAATTCTAGTAAAAAATCATTTCACGGCAGCACTGGTGAGTGGAATAAAACAAGTCATTCTCCCTGCTTCCCACAAGGGAAACAAGAACCACTCCTGCCCACGGCAGTGTCTCCTGCTGACACGGGAATTGCAAAAAGGCCCCGTGGCTTACTCATGGCCCAGCCTAGGTGCCAAATCACCCACGTCAACAGGGTGAAGCTGAAGAAGGTGAATGTCTGCGAGGCTGAAGGCATCTGCCACCAGCCCTGGTGACCTGCCCTTACTGCTGTGGAAACAGATTTTAAAGAATATATTGGGTAACTGGAACATTACCAGCCAAGAAAAAAAAAAAAGGAAAGGAAAAAAAAAGAAAAAAGAGGGGAAATAAGCAATAAAAATATCTCTGTCGTTCACTGCCCTGCTCCCTGCACATCCTGTTTGCCTGGCTGGCTGCCTGCTGGCCACAGCACTCTCCGGACGCTCACCTGCGGGCAAGTGCGGGATACTCGTAGGCTGGGACAAACATGCCCATGGCTTGAAGCCATGAAGTCCTGTTGTCATTGTTGGGGCACTGTCCTCGGGGAGCTCCCAGCCTGAGGCTGAGGCAGCAGCCAACCGTGAGGTGTAGGCTTGTGTTAAAGACAAAGGCATTCTCACCCGGAGAGGGGATTTTGGCCAGCGCTCTGGTGGCTGCACGGAGAACATCCCAGGAGGGGCATGGCCACAAGCAACCGGGGCTGTGGGCACTGCTGCAGGCTGAGCTGGTGCTCCCCAAATCCACTATGTGCCCTGACTGAAAGGTTGATCTGACAATGAAGGATAGACAAAACATCTGCTTCCAGGAGGAATCTGTCCTATAAGGGAGGAACGAGGACAGCATCATCAAACACAGGGAAACTCTCTCTGTGATGACAAAAACCTTTTCCTCTCTTACTTACATATGGGTTTAAAAAAATGAGAGTTCCTTCCTAAAGAAAGAACCTGTCCTATTGATGGCTGAGACAGCAATCTGGCTCCAGGCATGGGAACCATGGTGGGCTTGAACAGCCTGGAGGTGCTGGACCACAGGGACTCTGGCTCTGGGGACAAGGTTTCTGCAAGAACTGCCAGGCAGTAAACCCTGCTCCTGGCTCCCATCTGGATAAACTGTGACACTTGACTCCTAAATCTGGAAAGAGCTGGCAGCTTGAAAGTGTCTTGTTTCTTTCGAATTATATGTGGGATGGCCAGTGTAACTGGTAGGGTATTATTTTGTATGAAAGAACAGGAATCTTTGTTCTACCCTTCATCTTCTTTTTGCCTGCCTCTGTAACTAGTACTTCAGAATGTCTCTTGCTTCTGGGACTCTAAAGTTTCTCTTAAGCTAAACTGTGGATTTCCAGAATTCACCATCTCTGACAAAATGAAGATATTTTTAGAAGAACTTCCCCTGCTGTGTCATTCAACCTGTGCAACTAACCAAGTATTAAATGGGGTTTCTCTAAGTACGTAGAAAATATATAAGGGATAAATCCCTTGGCCTCTGTTCCCACTGATTACACAGCTGTAAGAGATGCCAGTGGAAGGTTTTCCTCGACATTAGTCAAGGGCAGGACTCTTCAAGACCAATGACAGACAACACCAGCCGAGAGAAGCAGCAATACTGAAGAAACAGTCTATGTTTAACAGGGGGAAGGTTCCTCCTTAGGCAAGAGGACTTGGTAAAAATAATCTATAAACAGATATTGTTAGTGAATTTATTACAGAGAGAAATTTATGTGCTGGAAACTGCCTGTAGGCAGTAGGGATTTACTCTTACTGATTTTTACAGTACTTTTTTTAAAAACCTCACTGTTCGTGATATTATGAGATATTTGGATCTCTGCATGAAGGACCTACAAATTTTAGACAAAATACATATAACATACAGATTTTAAAAAAGGAAGTTGCTAATTTGCTTTTGTATCTAGTCATACATACCTCTTAATGTAATTCTGTAATGTGGTAATTAAAAAAAAAAAAAAGCTTTCATTTTTAAATTGGATTCACATCTGTAAAGGCAGGGACCGAACCAGGCACAGTTGGCTTTACCCAAACCCCATGGCAGCCACACTGTCACCTAACAGTTGATCATCTCTGTAATAACTTCACACCACAGAGCTTAAATAAAGGCCCTCAGCAGCTACTGTTGATTAACAGAGTGCTTCATCATTCCAGTGAAGGGATTAAACATGGAGGAAATGATGAGAACTGAGAGTCAAGACCATTTTCTCTCCAGCCCACTGTCATGTTTTGTAAAAATGTGTTGACAGTGGCACCAGAAACATGACTTGGTTCATTGGAAGTGGAAACAGGAATATTTCCCAAATGCCCAGTGAGCTTGCTTGCATGTTTCCTGTGGGTTTCTGCTCTTCTGCTTTCACACAACAACCTTCTCTTCCCTCCTCTGAGTAGATTACTGGTGTTTGGAAGACCTGTACCGGGAGCTGGTGAAGCGCTACGTGGATGCTGTGGACAAGCTCTCTGGCAGGCGGCCGGACCCCGCCACCATCGAAGGCTGCAGGGAGTTAAAACCAGACAACCACCTTCTCGCTTGGCACACGCCCTTCAATGAAAAGGGTACAGTACTGCTTTCCTTTTAGAGGGCCTGGCTAGAATAATGCATGCTCTCGGTGTTTGTGGCTGTATGGAAATTGTTTCCTTTTCCCCCCTGACATCAAAGGCCACTACCCCTGAAACGTTTCCATGTTCAGCCGAGGATGACAAGAGATGTGCCAAGAATTCCTTCTGTAGGGCACTGTGTCCTCTTGTAAGCGAACCCCTCCCTCTTTAACATCTATTTAAAGAGACTTTGTCCTTGGCTCTGTGCCTCAGGGTCCAGATCTTTGTCCTTGAGTTTAATGGTTATTTTAAGAAATATTTTCTGCCATTTTTCCTTTAAACGTTTGTAGACTTGGATCTTTTCAGTGACACCAGATCTGAAACAAAATGCCAAGCCTGTAAATTGCTCTAAACACTAACACGTTCACTGGAGGGAAAGCAGAGACTTTTCTCCATTTGGATGCCCTGCTAACAACTATAATTGTTTTGTTGATAATCCCTAATATTCCTAGACTGGTTTACCTACGCCTGACCCTCTCTATCTTTCTCTTTATGATCATTTACTTCTACAATGATTAAAATTACCACGTCAAGTTAAATAACACACACGCAGCTATGTGCACACACATACACATACAGTGCAATTAATGTTGAAATCCTGTAGAGACACCCTGTTATCAGAGGAGTGAGACCCAGACAGCCACAAAATGGTGTAAGCTCACACCAGTGTTGGCTGTGTCGGTGACACTCAGCCACTGCAGAACACACTGCCTCAACAGAACTGCGTATTGATGCAACACCATGGCAAAGACCTGGTGGCACAATGCCACGGCTATTTCTGGGGCTCTGCAGCCAGTTTTCTCTGACAAAAAAGCATCTCTAACTTGTCCCCCACTCCTCACAACAGCTGCCGAGAGTGAAAAGGGTGTGTCAGAATCCAAGGCACAAAAAATCCTCAAGGCCTTGGGCCTGCTTACCCTGATTATGAAATGTGTACTGAATTTGATCTGAGGCCGTGGGAAAAAATTCCAAACTTATTGACCTATAGCAAAGATTCTGGTCTGTAGTTTAAGAAAAGGCATGTTAAGTTAGATAGTAGAGGGTTTTGAAGTGTGGAGTTTAGATATAGAGGTAGTTATACAATAAAGTAAAAAAGTTTAAAATGTAGTAATATGGAGTAGAGTAACATAGAACTGTATGTCAGTTACATGATCGGATGAAAAAGTCCGCAATGCGACAGATGTGTAACGCCGGCATTATTAAATGTTGGTGGGAAAAGGAAAATATATGTATGTGGCAATTATCTATTGGCCAATTAAAATTTAAGATACCTTGTAACCTGCAATATTGTGACAACACTTCATAACATGGCTGACTTCTGCAATCCTCTGTGAAGGAGTTCTCACCGCTCCAGAGACTATAGCAATAAATTTCACTTTAAAGCATAGCGGAGTGATCCCATCTCTGTCCCTACCATCCCGAGAGGGTGTATTCTTCCCACCCTGCTATCAGCCAGCCGGATCTGAGAAAGTTCCCCTTTGGCAGTTGTCATGTGTTTTGCGACTGACAGTGGATAAAATTTGGTGAAAATAATTGTGGGAGCTGCTGTTGGCCCCGAGTAGCTCTTAACATTGTTCAACAAGCAGTTGAATATGGCCTCTCCCTGGTCCAATGAAGTGTTGGAGCTACATCTCTTCTTTCAGCCTTCC
Organism: Picathartes gymnocephalus; assembly: GCA_013390045.1. NCBI lineage: Eukaryota > Metazoa > Chordata > Aves > Passeriformes > Picathartidae > Picathartes > Picathartes gymnocephalus. The sequence continues at coordinate 17,639 of WEKY01038948.1, forward strand.
TCCTCCCCAGTCTTGCATGATGGAGTATCTGCTTTGAGGACACTCTGGGCTAGAAGAATCTAAAATTAATTCCTGCCTTGAGATCTGGCAGCTAAAAGCCACCTTCTCCACCTGGTCTGACAAATAAGCATCTGGAACATTTCAGGAAGCCTTTTTTTCACCCTGAGAGCAGAAGAACCAGTGACCTGAAGGGGAGATGTTCTGTCTTCTATGAGACCCAACACTGCTATTGAGATAATTAACTTTTAATTGAATTTGCACAAAATTCTTCTTGAGGCAAAAACATGCCACAGGCATTGACTGCCTGGGATTGAATGCCTAGCAGTAAGATTATATTTTGGATAGGCTGGAACCAAAAGGCTGATTTTCTGTGGGCATGCTATCTTATCTTGCTTCCAGAAATAATTCATGTGCCAGCCTTCATGGACTTATCTTAGGTAATTTTGCATTGCTTATGGATGCTTCTCTGCTCAAATTCTTGTGGGTTTAGTCAGCACACTGAATCCCTAAGTCAAACTGCCCTATGTGTCTCTGCCACCTCATGTCATGCTCATTGCCACACTCATTGCAGAGACACCTGGGTTATGTTAGAGGCTGATGAGATTCCTGTGAGCACCAGAAAACCTGCCCGAGATTGTCTAACACCTTCCATTTTTAGAGCTTGTTTACAATTTACAATAGTGATAAGCACAAGGCTAAATTCTCTCCATTAACTGTTTCCCTCTGTTTTTCTATCAGTATTTCCTTAAAGTTTTGATGCAGACGAGTCTGCTGCTTCTCAGACATGGTAAAAATGTTTTGACCCATTGCCAAAACTTAAAATTGTTGAGAAGAGACTTGTTGATGTTGTAGAACTGGAACCAAAATCTGAGTAAGGTAGCACCCCCTGAGCCAGAGATTTGCTTTTGGAGCCACTGCAAAAGACCAGTCAAATGGTGGGTCAAATAGTTCGGCTCTACCTGTATCATGTGTATTTCAGGCTGAGACTGCAGCATCCAAGCAGATGTTTATTTGCAGCTGTGGAAGCAACTTCTGGGCTTCCTAGAAGCACTTGAGAACAATGCTCTTTTGCTGGTGGTATTGGCAGAGGAGCATGAGGGAAAAATGTGAGGAAAAATGCAGAAAGTTAAGGGGAAAATTGAAGAGAAGGTTAAGCTGCAGATGCACAGGAGATAAAGGTGCTGAGCTCTAAGTTTTCATGCAGAATGATCTGTGGTCACAAAAGCAACATCCTCTTCAGGGCTTAGCACCCATTACCCTAATCTTTGTTATTCTACAGGTGTAGGGTGAAAAAAATTACACACTAGGTATGACACACTAAAAAAAGAATAATGTAGTGCATAAATGAAAATGAAAATAACTGGGAAACATGGGTGGGTACAGCAAAAGTTCACTGTCTCCTCCAGGACAACAACTAGGGACTTCAAATGAAACTAAGAAGTCAGGAGCTCACAGCAAGCAAAAAAAAAGGACTTCTTCATACAACACCTACATAAGCTGCGTAACTATTTTCCAATGCCAATTTGCAGATGCTACAGTTCATGGGAGTTCAAAAAAGAGCTGGACAAATTCACCCAGGGGAAACCCTTCAAGGGTTTTTAAGCAGAAAGATGAACAGCCAGCTGCCTCCTGGATCAGGGAGACAAATTGTCAGCAGCTTAGTTTGTACAAAGGGATAATGTCATTGTACATCTCTTTTACTCTTTCTTAAGTATCTCCTTGCTGTCAGACATGATAAGTTGGCTTGACCTTTGGTCTGATCATGGAGGACAGTGCTTATCTTGTCACATGTGTCACCTCTGTTTCTTGGACTAGTTTTGCTGTCCCTTGTGTCCTGGTTTCAAATGGTAGATGTGAGACATGGGAGTTAACAGCTCCCTGAAACTCTGTCTGGGTTTAATGTTACTCCATGTGATGAAACTGTTTGCTACCAAGTTTACTTTCCTAATTCTGCAGAAGATTTTAATGGGACTTCCCAGACTGTAGGACTGCAATGAAGTGGGAAAGACAAGCTCCTCCAGACCAACAGTCAGATTACTGTAGTACCTCTTCCACTGTGGATATACTGAGAGGTGTTATTTAATTAGAAGCTTGGTGTAGTGCAAGAGCCTTCCCTCTTGGATAACTAGCATGGATTGTGTCCTTTGGAGGAACCAGGTTTGCATAGTGAAGACTCTTATCTGCTACTCTATGGCAGTAGATGGTTTAATGAAGAGTTTGGTCTTGCAAGCAGAAGATATTTTCTCGCAGTTGACTGGTGCCCTGGAAAATTGGATTTCCTTCCTGACTCTTCCTTGTGGTTTCTATGTGACCTGTGGGACAGGCAGACAATTTTATCTGCTCCTGGACAGCTGCTCTCAGGGGAGAAGAAGAACTCCTTTCCTAAGAGGGAAATTCAGATATTGCACCTGGAAATGCCTGTAGGTGGCTTATGTTAGTTCGGCTCATGTTGGTTCAGTGCAGGATTCGGTTTGGCTTGAAGTAGATGTCCCTGCCACCCCCACTACCCCACCTGGGTCACACTCATAATCTTAGGATATTGGAGCTGGAGCCACTTGGGATGGGACTAAGAGGTAAGAGGTGTTCCAAAAGAGCCCCTGGTGCTTTGCTCCCGCAGCAGACAAAGCCCAGTGCAGCAGCTGAGGGCCCTTCTCCAGATAAGTGACTGAAAGCAGTGACCCTGGCTCCTTGGCATCTGCTGCTTCAATTCACTTTGGCCCCCGAGTTGCTCCTACTATGCCATCATACACACTAATGGAGATACAGCCTTTCTCCATGCTGCCTGTCTGGGAAAGACAAGGAGATTGGGCTCCTAATGCAAGTTCACATAGGCTAAAATTAGATAGCCTAAATATGCCCCTTATCATCCAGGAACCAAGAAGAGAAATGCTGATTGCTCTCAGCTATTCACAAGGTCACTGGGAAGTGTGATTGAGCAAAGACAGTGCTGAAAAATGCCAAGTACTTTGAAAAATCGAAGCCTATCCATCTCAGGGTGGTTGCCTGCAATGAGTTAATGCTTTTTTGGGCATTGGCTCACCAGCTGCAAAGAGGAGATAATCACCTCACTAGTGCCTTGTGAAGATAAGCTCATTAAAACTTCTCTGGGATCCTAATATTACTGTGATAAGTACTGCAGAGAAACTCATTAGTAAGTTTAACTCCATTCAATGAAGTGTTTAAAAGCTGAACACCTGGGATCACGCACTCAGTGCTAAGGATTAAAAGAAATTCTGAATTAGCTATTCAATAAGTAAATTCTCATGGAGGTGGATGTTCCCAAGACCACGCTCGCTAAGTGTAGGCTGTAGCACAACACGCACTAATTTCAGGGTGCACGGGAAACTTCAGGTTTGACATTGTTTAATTTTGTAGGATACGGCTCTGTAGCCTTTCGTTTCTTTTGGACACATTGTTTTTGTGCAGAAAGACGGAGCAGAAACTGGTGAGGCTCTCCAGGATGAAACATGCGTTAAAATTGAAAGGTGATCTGTGAAGCCAATATAAAGTGTTTTAATTGTGTGCTTGCAGCTATAAAACAAGGGTGTGGGGAAATGTATCTGCTTCTCAAAGTTCTGTTTCTAGTGTGAGTACCTGCAGCAAGCAAAACAGCAGTGTCAGCCAAAAATGAGTGAAGATGGGATGAGAGTTTGGATTAAACAAGTGCTGTGAACAGAACAGTGCATGGCTTTCTGAACCCACTATGCTCTTCATAGCACTTGATTATATTGGAATATACCTGTAAAACCAGAATGACTATGTAGGAGCAAAATTCCTCGCAAAAAACTTTCAAAACTTGTAACTCATTTTGTATGGCAATTTCCCATTCCCTGAGGAGTTCCCTCCTCACACATGAGCTGAATTAATGAAGTGTGCTTGTCTCATATTTTATCAACATATTTGTGTGAGATCAGTCTCCTTTTAAATGCCTGGTGTTATCCTTTTACTTTAGGTTCTGGATTTGGAGCTTCCACAAAAGCCATGTGTTTAGGGATGCGATACTGGAAGCCAGAAAGGCTGGAGTCACTTATTGAAGTGAGCATTGAATGTGGACGAATGACTCATAACCATCCCACAGGTAATGCCTGCACTCTGACATCCCCTAAGGAAGCTTTGCTCTTCTGCAGGAACTAACATGGCTCCTGTGAACTCCCCTGGTTAATCCACTTCTGCTTTGCAGGCTCCAAGGCCTCAGCTTGAACTTTGCTTGGTTAATACATACATGTATTTGTTATTTATATAGGCTTATATATTTGCTTGCATATTATGCAGACAGCATTCCCAGGCATAGCAGTTTTCTGTTCTAAAATCCCAATATCTAAACGCAACCTGCCTTGTCCAAATCATATTCATGCTAGTTGCCCTGATCAAACTTTAAGATTCATGTATATCTAGATGACTCACTGTTATCATGCAAATTTATGGTTCAGGGGATAACAGCATTTTTCTCTTGGCAGGTTTTGTCATATCCAATCACTGTAGGTAAAGGAAGTAAGGCAAAAAAACCTAACTCCACATATTTTAGGATACAATCTGAAACATTTTCTAAACAAAAGCTAAATAAGCAGATTTAATGTTGTTTTTAATTCAGGTCTGTCATTTTGATAATTTTATGCTATGTAAACATGTATTTATTCTGTCTGTATTAAACAGCAATAAATAAAACCATAATGAATGGTGACATGTTCAACACGCTCAGTGCTATGAAGCAGTCAGAAAAGCCATCAGGATGGCATAAAATTAGGGGAAAAGGGTTCAAAACCAAGCAGAAAGTTAAGCTGGTATGTAAAATCCATGGTGCATTAGCAGCCATAAGACTGCTTGCAATCTGTGTGCCTCACAGCAGAAAGGGCTTATGAGACCCAGAAAATGGCAACAAGGAGGATCCAAGTTGTCAGATGTCTTCCATACAATGAGAAATTACATCCAGAAAGAGTTTTCAGCTGGGAAAAGAAACAAGTGCCACAGCAGGGAGACAGGAAGGAGAGGGGTGGAAGGGCCACATGCACCTCACTGCCATCCTGAAATATGTCAGTGAAACACCAGTTGTGATCCTCATAACTCAGACTCAGAAAACCCAACCAGTGTGTCAGTCAGGACTGAAACAAGCAGACAAAGGAAATATGTTCTGCACAGTGAAGCCTCAGACCTTGCTGCTACAGGCAGCTGCAAAGTCCACAGGTATGCCTGCGTTCAAAGGAGGCAAGGCAAAGAGGCTGTCTTATCAAAATCAATCAAGCTGTGTAATTAAAATGGCCCCCAAACTAGGCTAGTTGCTCTGGGGAATGGAGAAGCCAAACCACATAGGGGTTCCCTCTGTCTTGCAGAGGCAGACACCTTGGCCGGGGTGTGCTTTCTTCCCCGGTGAGGGGTAGCAGGCTGTGTGAGGGCTGCTGTGAGCAGGGGGAGGCAGGGCAACAGCAACGGGGATGGGCAGCCTGGGGAGCAGGCAGGAGGAGACTGCCAGGCCCCGGAAAACCTTCAGGGCACACACCAGCCTCTGCCACCCTCTGACTGAGTTGTCCCACTGCCCCCTGCTAGCCCTTTGATTCACACTCTAAACACTCTGTTGCCACCCTCATGGTAAAAGTGGCGTTCAAGGATCTTTGTGGCATCTGGGCTAGATGCTGTCAATCTGAGTGAGACCCTTTGGGCTGGCTCTACATGGGCTTTTGGTCTTTATGAAAACATCTATGGGACTCAGGTTGGATGTGCCTTGGGTCTGACCCAGTATTGCAAGTCTTGTGGCAGAGGGAATTAGTAGTCACTTCATCTGGACTTGTCACCTCCTAAGGTAATTTTGTTTTACCTTCAGCAAAGCATACAAAATTCATGGTTACATCTATGCATGAGTGAATGCTTTTGGACCCATGCACTGAGAGAAGCACCTGCATCACTAGTTTGCTCACCTGGGATTTATTTAAATGTCTGAGTGGTTTTCTTAACCTTCTTTTGCACACTGCACCAGGTTGGTTTTGTTGCCCTTGACAGAATGCCAAGAGCACAAGCAAATATAAGAAATGTGCCCTACTGCTTCTGGTGCCATGGAAGCGTTGAGTGCCCATCAACAGTTATAATATTTGTAATATTTACGATGTTGAAATATTTATAACCAAAGTAGAAGACCAGCATGACTTTCTTGAACAATTTCTTCTTTTCTCTAAGGGGCATGGGTTTGTTCCCTTAGAGTCAAATGAGCCAGAAATAGTTAGGTCTAGCAACCACCGCTCTTGGGCTGGATGATGCTGTAAACAAGCTGATATATCTTGTAATTGAATCACCTTGTACAAGTCAATTATTTCATGTGACTTCAATTAGAAGATTTTCAGTATCACATTGGTAGATGATGTTTATTTTTGACCCCTACCTCAATTTTTATCACATTACACCACTGAGAACAGAAGCTCCCTTCTATATAAGATAAGTCGTAAACCAATGGGCAGCACTCATTACCCAATAATCTCGACATGCCTCAAGTCAGGCTGCAAACAGGCAGAGATGGGTTGTGTACATTTGTTAATCTACCTGACAGCCATGAGGCATTCCACTGGTGATTTTATGAAGAACAAGGACAAAAAAGGATGGCACCAGCACAGACACACACTGGTAATCCTTGCTATTTGTGAATTCCAGGTTTTCTTGGGTCCCTTTGCACAGCTCTCTTTGTGGCATATGCAATACAAGGGAAACCCCTTGTGCAGTGGGGAAGAGAGATGATGAAGGTTGTGCCCATGGCTGAAGAATACTGTAAGAAGACCATTCGTCACATGGCAGGTACCAAGTCTGGATCAAGAGTTTATTTTCTTAAAGCTATGTTTAGCTGGAAAGGCACTGAAGAAATGTCACTCTCTAGTCTTTACATCTTGCTGCTTTCCCCCCTCTCCTCCCTCCAAAGGTTGTCCTCCTGCTTTGTCTGCTCAGAGAAGTAAGCTCTTTGCAGGTGTTGCCACCTTCTACCACCAGTTGGTTTCCTGGTATATTGGTGGCAAAAATACAAAGCAAAATAGCAATGACTGTGCCTTACTGCACAGTTTTATTTTTAGGGGATCTTCAGAGACTGCTGGGCAGGAGGGAGGAAGGAAATTATATTTAGCAGGTTATTAGGCAAACTGACTGCTGAGATTAATTATTCAGCTGCCTGCCATCAATTAGTGTAGTTCAACATCTTCCAGAAGAAAAAACACTGACACTCCTCATCCTGCCAGGAAAATTTCACCTGCAGATGCCTCCTGACCAAGAGTTAGCTTTTGACCACAAATTCAGATTTGACTTGTTGCTTTTCTGAACAAATATTTAGGATACAACATGTTGTATCCTTGTTTTCAAACAGCTGAATGTCACACAACTACTGAACTTGATACTACTGCTTTATTCTTGCTATGTATGGGGTCTTTGGGGCAAAGGTACTTTAGTCCCCTCTTGCCAGGGACTGATGTGTTTGTAATGGTGAGACCTGCCACAGACACATGAGTATCATTACATTGAAACACCAAGGAAAGAGATTAAGGGACAGCTGTTGAGAAAGACTGAATTCAATAGAAATTGTTATTCAAGGGCACTCAGAAATTCAAACTTACCCCTGAAGAAAAGCTGCTGCTTTAAAATCTGAAAGGAGCCTCAGGAAGGCTTTATGAAAGACCCTGTGTTTTCTTCTGCGCCTCATTGCACACCAGGATTTTTTTTAGCAGAGACCCATGAGGAGCAGGTGCAGGATTAATGTGATCGGGCGTCTCTCTGAGTGGCTTTGCAGCAGGTCCCTGTCACTCCACCCGAGCAGGACCCCTCTTGGAGGTATGCATGCTGGACTCCTGAGGCATGCCCTCCAGCCAGTACACGTATTGTTGAGCTTCATCCTATTTTGGTAGTGGGAAAAGTGTCCTGCATTAAAGTTAAGCTCCTTGGCTGCTGAGATGTGCTGCAAAGAAATCCTGCCAAACAGAGTCCTCCAGTTTTAGAAAATCCTATTTTAGCTATATTATCCCCCATGGATAACAAACAGAGAGGTTGTTAACCATGTCACAGAGAGGTCGACTCTACACCCCTCTCTGATATCCAGCTGCGATTACTGGCCAGATAGTTCCACAGACCTGAATTTGACCATCCTCTCAGCTGGGCTGAGGGATGGTGGCAGAGCCTTGCTAGGGTTAGTAGCATGGGATTCTGACCATGCTACAGGTCCACCCAACAAAAATCTCCTTCAGCTGCTTGATCCCTCTATTTCTGAAACTGTGGAATAATCATACTTCCTAGCTTGTTAAGGTGCTACATAGAAAACATTCATTTTTGAGGCATTTATAGTTTATTTCCATGGGGGAATTAGAAACAAACAAACAAACAAAAAGCCAACGAAAAAGAAAGAAACCTGTCAGGTCACTCACATTTCTAAAAACGGTCATAACCAGTTGCTGTAGTGGGTGTTGATAGTTTACATTTGCTTTGCTTACATTTGTTTTCCTCTAGAGGCTGTAGATACATCTAGATGCTCTCCTTGGCCTGATGGCTGTGAGCACACATTCACTCCGGTTTTGTAAACGCCTCCCATTTTTAGGGTTCTGGTGAATGGTTCCTTTGAGATGAGGCCAAACTGGGTCATAGACTCAGAAAAAGGGCAGCTGGACATTTCCAAGTGTCTCAGGCATGTGGTTGAACGCTCATCACTGCCTGGGGCTGGCACACTGGCAGCTGACAACTTCGTGCAAGTATCAGGTCCTACAAAGCAGCTTGGATTTTCACAAAAAAGCGCCTACTTAAATATCTTAATTGCCAGAGAGTCACCACTGTGGCATTTTAGGAAAAGAAGCAAAATCAGATTACATCCATCAGGTGAATGGTTTGGTTGTGTGTGTGCTTCTCAGCCACTTGCAGCACACACCACCAAGCAGCCAAGCCAGAGAAAGACAGGGAAAAAGTGGGAAAGTTAAAATTTATTTTACACCCATAGTCCCACCCCAAAATGCTAGTTTGCCTTGGCATACTTAGCCTCACTGTTCTCTAACTCCTTACCCCACGCAGCTTGCCAGGCAGGACTTCCCTCAGGCCTCAGTTCTGCAGGCAGGTGCATGTGTAGGTGTTTAACAGTCCAGTGTGACTGACTTAGGTGCCTTTTTAAGCCTTTACAAAAACGGTGAACCAGAGCATTGGCTTGAAAACAAACTAAATTTAATAAGTTTATTTACACGTGGAACAGTAAGCATGATTAGAGATCACTTCTCAAAGTGACAGAAAAAAAGGAGAAAGACATATGGTTATTAAAAAAGGCTTATTTCTATGGGCACAGATAGCAGATATGTGTGTTATTTATCCCTTTTACTACTTTTGATATGTATTATAATATGTGCAAATGGGAATTTTGGATTTTCCTATCTGTTCTTTCCTGAACTATCACACAATAAATGCAATGAAAATAGAACAGAAATACTGGAGAATTTATGCGATTAAGAATTGATAGCTGAAGTAGGTGGCAATTTGTATTTAGGATGTGGAAGCATTTTTAGGTATTTGATCATAGTAAAGGAATAAAAACTGACAAAGAATTGATTCTTTTCTTTTTGTTGACTCTTATCTTTTCCTTGGAGTGCTCTTCAGTAAATTCATGTAAAACTTCATCTTGATATATCTTAAATGCTATGAAAATAGCACAAAATTCTGAAAGTATTTTCTTCATTGCATCCTCTGTTTTCAGTTAGATGTCCTAGTCCATATATACTTAGTACATATGCAGTACATTACCGTAAAATACCTGAGGTTTCATGTCAGTCAATATTGTCATTATCCTTAAAATATGCTAAAGTAGAACTAAAAATGTTCTCAAAAAGAAATACTACATCATTAATTTCTTTTGCCTTCAGAATATCAAGAGCACTGGTTTTACTTTGAAGCCAAGTGGCAGTTTTATTTGGAGGAGAGAGAAATCAATGAGGAAAATCAGAATCAACCTGTCTTTCCAGCCAACTATGATGCAGAGGAGAGAGAAAAGGTAACTGCAACTTCCAAAAGTTCTTGGGATGGCTCTGAATCAACAGAGGTATTATCAAAGGGACACACCACTATTTTTCAACTGACTCCACTGTCAGAGTAGTCAGGAAATAGTTTTTTTTTTTTTGGCTTGGGTATGTGTTAGCTTAAAAGAAAACCAAAAAAAACCAACCAACCAACCAACCAAGCAAGCAAAAAAAACCCACAAAAAACCCCAAAAAAACCCAACAGAAAAACCAGTTGCCACCAGTCCTGGGTTTGCTGCAATGGGAGAAAACAGTGCAGAGGGGCAGGCGTAATGGTCTGGTACCCAGAGCAGGTACAAAACATAGGCCATGGCTATCTGAGGGTGGAAAAGTCAAATGCCTGGCCTGGGTCTCTCATTAAAGCCTAAAGGAGCTGTGGCGAGAATCCCACAAAAATACCTCCAGGTATTTGAAGCTGGATTTGGTCATGTTTAGTGGAGGGTGTCCTGGCCCATAGCAGGGGATTGGAACTCAGTGGTCCTCAAAGGTCTCTTCCAACACAAACCAGTCTATGATTTTTTCGGTCCTTCAAGCAGAAGACAGACATCCCAAGTGATTGATTCTCTGCCAACCTGGGCTGTGCCAAGCTAGTTTTAAATGTCTTGAGAGATGGTGTTTCACCACATTCCATGAGATACTATTTTATAGCGTACATGATCTTTTCTTTGCCGGTTATATCTTAACTTGAGAGAAATAATGTGTCTTCTTCCCTGCTGTTTACAGCTATCTGATATGGGCTGGCACCCCACAAAGCTCTCCACTTAGCAGCTAAGCAATAAGTATGTGGTTCTTGTCACCTTTTGCCATAAATCAATCCTTTTTTCCCAGACTATTTAAGCATAGTTCTATGCTGAGAAGTCATTTTGTGTATTTTTAGGTGGTTATCTGTGCAGTGAAAGGTGCCTATAGAAGTCTGATTGACTGTGGATAATAAGAAATTGCTCACTCTAAATATAAAGAATAGATTCCCTTCAGGTTTATTTTAACTAATCCAGTGCCATGAATTTGCTACTAGTTTTAGACTCCTTCCAGTACTGCTGGAGTCTCAGCAAAGCTTTAGGAGAGATTAAACCAAACAGTAGTTTCCCATGATCATTTCAAGAGAGAACTGTATGAATTCCTAATGCAGAAGCAAAATTTACCTTCATTACCCTAGCCCAACTATTTTGGCCCACTGAACTATTTATTTTGATGAACAAGAACAGAAAAATGGTGCTTGACCCTCAAACTACACTGCCAGGCAGAGATCATAGCCTGGCAGAAGTCGAGACACTTCATTAGTGTGCTAATAGCTATGGAAAGAATAGATGAGGAGAAGGTAACCATTCTGCTTGCCTTTTTCCCTTTCTCCCTTTGCCTTTCGTCCAGACTAGCTGTCCCCTTGTGTTTGGGAGTATAGCCAGTTGCCTTTCCACATGCAGTTAATAAAGCACCAATATCTGGCACAACCCTTGCCAACATGTTCCTGCCTGGCCAGGTGCATCTTTCTGCAGGCACAATGCCAGCTCTACGTCAAAGTGAAGCCCTCAAATGTGGCTCAGATTGATCCAAGCATGTTTCAAAGGCAATTTCACTCCCAAAAAGAAATCATACCTTGAAATGCTTAGCAGCAAAGGCCACATTCTCTATAAGCTGGTATTTATAATTTTTCAGTGATGTGCATTTGGAAGATGTTAGATACACGGTGAATGGGCAGACATTGCTCAACACATGGGGTCAGCTTTGATCCTGCAAAAAAAACACTGGCCTGACTTGCTTTCCTGTGATTCACATGATGTGCTATAAACGAGGGATGAGGGACAAAACCAAAGTAATCCAGAACAATTAGACTATAAGGACCTTGTTTCCTTAAGACGGAGTTGCTTAAACTAGCAAGGAAGAAAGAACCCAGAAAGGAGGAAAAAAAAAAAGAATGGAAAGGGAGTGCTAGTTAGCAGCTCCTGAAGAGTGAGGAAGTCAGAGGCAGCTGTAATTATGGTGGCAGGGGTTGGCAGCAAGGAGGGGGCATGTGAATTACCTCCTGGGCTTGGCAGCAGCTCAGTGCCTTCAGCAGGAGAGTGCATGCTGGCACCCCATCCGAGTACTAGGTCCTTGCTGGCCCACCCAAGGGAAGCTGGGCTGGTGCCACAGCGCAGCACAGGGCTGCACAAAGGCACTGGAGCTGAAAGGAGAAGGAAGAAGTTTGGGAAGTGCTGCGTTGGGGCAGTTAAGTCCTGCCAGGTTCAGCCCTAGGACAGCTATCCCCAATGTAAAGTTGTTTTAGCAAGGCGAGATGACATCGGACGTGTGCAGAGCATCAGGGATGAGGAGGAATAACCGGAGTGACACTTGAGCTGCACACCGAGAATAGCCCCTCCGTGCTGAGCCCTTCTGCCTTTGGTAGCATTGCACGTGTGTCCGTGCTGCTCCACCAGCATCCAAACTGCAGCAATAGGGCTGGAAATTTGCATGGGGCACAGGAGAGCATAAAGGAATAAATCATCTCTCTAAATTGGAAAAATAAAAAAAGAAAGCAAGAAAGGAAGCAGCATAGTGAAGATGTAGTCTGCCTCTGCCATGTTTGATGTATGTGCAGATAAACCTATAAACCCCAAACACCTGAGAATATGAAATAGCTCAGGTGAAAGTGAATAGAGAGAAATGCAAACCCTTCACATACATGTAGCAGAAGCCAAGAGCCGGCCAACAAGCAACATTCAACTTGCCATGTAAGTTAAATTTCAGGGAATAAAGCTGCCCATTTCTTAATAGGAAGATATTTTTTAACTATAAATTTATTAGTGTTGAGGTAATTTGGGGATTTGGGGCTGGAGGTACCTGCTGTAGAGAAAATCCAATTTTCCTTTGCAAACCTCACTGTGGGTTTGGAGTTCTTTCTTCTTACTTCTTCTGCTGGGGAAGAACTGTTGCTTACACTTGCAAATTATTTCCCCTTTTGTTCAACAAGTGCTTTTAGAAGAGGAGAGAAAACACTTGGCAACAAAAACAGAAAGGGGCTTGAATTACATAGTCTGAAACTATGGCCCTAAAGAAATGACTGAATCAGAACATTTTCACCCCTCATGAAAACTTGGCTAATTGAAACCCAGGCAAGGGGAGTTGAGAATATTCCCAGAGGCAGGAACAGGACTGACAAAGTATGTCCTTACCAACCTTAGTTTTTCATATGATAAGGAATTTCTAGGATGTGAACTTGAAATCTATCTTGATCTACTTTATGGCATTCCTGGCTTGCTTAAACCAGCCTCTTGGCTTGCCAAGATCTCGGTGCATTAAGCTGGAGTGCAGGCTTACACCGGCACCTCAGGCATCACTGGGACTGCTGGAGCTGCCGCTGTGGCTCGTCCCACACCGCACCAGAGGAGAAACAGCGCAGCCCCTGCTGCCTTTTCCCAGCCCACTGAGCTCTTCCCACTCAGCAGCGGAGATTCCAGCCTGGCGTGGTCAATGCCCCAGGCCTACAGCTCCATTGCCCTGCCCTGACAGTGCTCTCTCCCGCAGACGTACAGGCGGTGGAGCTCCGAAGGCCGCGGGGGAAGGCGAGGCCACGACGCCCCCATGATCGCGTACGACGCCCTGATGGGCTGCGGCGGGGACTGGACGGAGCTCTGCAACCGCTCCATGTTCCACGGAGGTGAGGGTCCCCTGTGCCTCCCACCCCTGCTCCCTCGCCGGGGCCGGGATAGAGCCCTCCTGGCAGTCAGCTGCCTCTGTTGGCCAAGCTGCCATGTTGTCTGTAACATTCTCACTTCTGGTTTTATCCTCTAAATCTCATTCTTCTGGCAGCAGCTGCCACACAAGCCATTTACAGCACTTTTCAAATGTTGTTCCATCTATTACTCATGGGTCTGCCAGAGGTGCATGAGGAGTAAGTCCAGCACGGCTTTCTAAAGGACTGACAGGTCCTGACAGAACACGAGCAAACCTCTGGCAAAACAACCTTTTAGCTGCATGTAATGAAACCAAGTGAGGGAGAAAAATAATACAGCACCCAAACAAGTGCCAGCCAAATAAAATCCAACACTTAGAGGCACACAATTAAGTACTTCTACAGCTTTGTAAGGGACAACTTTCTCATTAGCAGACGCACCTTGCTGGGCTTTCGGGAGGGCCAGCGTAGCTGAGGGTAGGACCCCAGCCCTGACTCACCCACTGCCTCCCTATGTGGTGTGGGCCCTTTCCAGGGGCTCTGGGGCTCCCAGCTGCCCCAACACAGTGGTGAGAGCTCACAGTCCCCCACTGCACACCCCGGCAGGCACAAACCCACAGGCACTGCATGCACCGAGCATCAGTGCTCCTCAGCAAGGCTGGGTGTTTAGAGCCTGCACAGTGCTGTGAGGAGGGAGGGCACATTCTCCAGCCCAGGACCTTTATTGTAATGTGACACCCCTGCAACCACTATTCCCTCCTTTCTTCTTAGCAATGGCTAGCTGCCTGCAAGTCTTGCTGTGCTGGGGTAGATTTTCCTGAACCCAAGCGAGCTCCCAGCCCAGGAGTGCACGCCACAGTGGCATCTCCATGTGCTTGCCTTGCCATTGCTCTCTTACTTGGCATCCTCAGCCTTTAGGACTGACCCAACTTGCTCCCACTGTGCTCCAACAGTGTGGAATATTTCCTCCTCTGTGCAGTGCAGTTTTTGGTTGTGTGTGTGAAGGTGACACTAAGAGACCACTGCAATTGTGCTTAAACCTGCAGGGGAGAGTGCAGCTACTGGGTCCATCGCTGGCTGCCTGTTTGGCCTGGTTTACGGCCTGAGCAAGGTGCCCAAGGGCTTGTACCAGGACCTGGAACAAAGGGAGAGGCTCGAGTTCTTGGGCGAGAATCTTTACCGACTATCCATGGAGGAAAAGTAAAGCAGTTTCTGCCATTTTCTCTTTCTATAAAGACTATATTGAACCTTGTAGATATCTGACTGGCATTCATAGAGAAGGAAGTAGCCCTGGGTTAGTCTGAAGAGCTCTGTGTACATCGCGTGCAAGTGAAGATAGGTTAATTGTTAGACTGATTAGAATTATTAGACTGATTAGATATATGTGATATTTGTGGGTTTTTAACAGATGTAGGGATTTCTAAATATAAGGAGTGCTGCTTAAACCTCAAATGGCAAAAAATAAATAAAACGTCTTTTGACTGATTTCAGTCTAACTTGCTGTAATACCACTTCCTAAACAGCTGTTTCCAGTAATTACACACACAAAATTAATTTTCAGAACTAATGCTTTCTTGCAAAACTAATGGTAGTACCCACTTATGGGGATATTCTCTGTATATTTGACAATCCTTTCACCACTGTGTCCTTCCTTGTTCTCAAATCTAATGTGTCTGTGACACTTGTAAACCTAATGTCTCATGGATTAGCTTTTAATGAATCACTGATCCCTGTATCAGCACTGTGGTGTAAGGTATTGTTACATTAGAAGCTTCCAGAAAAGGAAAAGCCAACACTAAAAATACCGCCAAGGAACAGCAAAGCATCAGTGTGTCTAAAATTTCTGATCAGTGTGTCTAAAATTTCCGAATTATGTTTTTATTCTTCTTCAGTCTTTAGAACAAAAGTTTCTCTAAAATATAACTGGCTGAAAGATTTGTAAATAAATTAATCTTGCACTATTTTCTAAGTATCAGTCTTTATTTTTAGATTGAACAGATTATATGTTGCTGTATCAGTGTCAGAATTTTTGGCTGAGGTCTTCATGCAGTTGTAATAGGTCAACAGTTAGGCTGTAATACATTTCACAAGTCTGAGCACCATGACAACCCCAAGAAGAAAAGTTACAACTGCTTTACCTTTTTCATTTTTTTCCCCTTCCTTTTATTACCTTTTGTTCTTTTTCACTTTTCCTTGCTTGGCTTCATCTCAGCTCTCCTCTCCAAGTTCTTCAACTCTTTTTTCTTTTTTCTTTTTTCTTTTTTCTTTTTTCTTTTTTCTTTTTTCTTTTTTCTTTTTTCTTTTTTTTATTTAAAAATTTTTAAAAATTTTTTTTCTTCTCCTTTTTTCCATTCTTTTTTCTTTTCCTTCTCCTTTGCCTTTCCCTTTTTTTCCCCCTCTTTTCATTTTTCATTTTTCTTTTATTTTCTCATTTTTTCAAGAAAACCAACAGACTACAATTGTGTTAAAAATTGCATACCACAAGCAAAGCAAACAGTAAGCCTTGATGAAGGAGATCCTAATGCCCCCCAAGAGCAGCACAGGCACAGATACGGAATCCTCAATGAAATAACACAGAAGTGAGCTCAGAATTTGTTCCCATGTTTAACCTCATGTTTTACCTTAGAAGTTCAGAAACTGAGGTCTACGTAATACTTTCTAATTTCCACCATGTGTGATTGCCTACGTGGTGTTGGTTTCTCCTGTCTTTCTCCAGCTGTTGAACTGTGTTTTAAAAAGATAGCTAAAAATACATGAGTACTTTCCTACGCCTTTTTCCATGTAAGCCATTGCTGGAATCATCACTGGGATGTTATGTGGCAGACACAGGAGCAGGTGATGCCTGTCAGTAGGAATAGCAGCCTGCATGACAATGTCTGTATGAAAAGGTTTTCCGTACAATGTGTTACCTCTCACACTGTTGTTTTAGCATGTTTTCTCTTGGCAGCTTCGCAAGGTGCTTTCTTGTTTGCTTTGGAGATGTGTTAAACCAAAGGCAGCAATTGTGTCAGTAGTTTTTGGTGCCAGAGAATACCAAGACTTTCTGAAAACATTGCTTCTAGTTTAGGATGCCTCTAGCACTCCTGTAATAAATTCAGCAGTAGAGAAGAGAGAAGAACATATTCTGCATAAGGTAGGACTTTCTCTAGTACTTTGGCTTTTCTTCTTCCTTTAGAAAAAAAAATAATCACCGACAAAAATTAAGAGCCTTCATAATTTTTCCCACTTTACCTTCTAACCAACCTGGGCAGGACCAAGTTGTGTTTCAGAGATCAGTAGATGAATCTCATAGAAAAAGGTGAAAAGACTGAACCTTAAAGCACCATTTCTGCAGCTGTTGGGGTGAGCAGTGCTTTGGCCATCATTTCACTGAACACACTCAAAAGGCCTGCGCATCATTTTGAGTGGGCAGAGCTGCTCCTGGTTGTCTTCTTTACCTAGGGCCAGGTCATTGGACCAAACACCACGCAGAGCCAGGTAGTGTTGGGATGCCCAGGGATGAGGGAGGCTATGAGATGCAGCACTTTGCACCCTCCTGCTCATGGCCATTTCCCCAGAACCTAACAGTGAGGCACGCCAATCCATTGATCTCTGACAGCTTTTGCAGGTTGGACAGTGTTTTTCAATTTGTTTCTTGTTTTTTGATGAAGCCTCCAAAGTACTGTTTTCTCCTGCCCATGCCACTGTCCCTGCAACAGCCAGTCGTTTGGGCTGCCAGAGTGTCTAAAATGGTGATCAGATATTTAACATGAAATTCAGGATCCAGAGACAGGGCCTTCTCTTTTCCACACCAGAGACAGTAAACCAGAAAATCCTGCAACTCTATGCTTTTAGCAAATGCCGTGGGATGCCACCACCCCCTGCTACTCGGCAGCATCTGCATCCTTAACAGAATAGAAAGGCTGGAGTGCACTGGTGCAGAAGGCAGCAAGGAGGTCTGGGAGAGAGTGCCAGCTCCTCTCCCTTTTCCTTGGCACCTCAGCTCTCATCCACTTGTGACACAGGGGTATCGGCTGCAGAAGTTTCTCTGGGACAGGCCAGCCACCGGGATAGGGTTACATTGCTGCCCATTAGCATATTATGCTGTTGCCACTCTGATGCTGCCCATGATAAGTGTCCCCAAAGAACCTATAAATAAGTAACTAAGCAGCCTGTCTTATGCATCTTAATTATTTGTGGGCCAAGAAGACAGGAAACTTTTGAAGGTGGCCTTGCCTCCTCTGCAGGTCCAAATAGCCTGTCCTTCAGACACTGAAAACCATGCAGCAGCATTCCCATAAACCAGCAGCACATTGAGGTACATCACACACATATTAAAAAGAGCACCTCCAGAGGAAGAGAGGGGTGAGGGAGGTAAAGTACGTGTTAGGCCATTTTGCAGGATTGGGGAGGAATCCAAGTATGTGCCTTGTCTTACGGCAAAGCTCACAGTGCCGGGAAGTGAATTCTACTGGGATGGGGTTCCCTCTGTTCATGGGAACTACCTGTCTGGGTACTCCCAGTGGGACTAGAAGTGACTGTCTGTAGTTGATATAGATGTGACTATATTTCATTGATAAATGACATAGTTTAAGAGCAGCAGAATACAGCTTGGGAAAAGACAGTAAGGAAAAAGTAGGGATGATGACAGCCTGCTGAGAAGGTGGTCATGCTCCCAAATATGAGAAACCTCTTATTTAGGCCTCCTTCATTGAGGGGGAACCATGGGGTTTTCCATACACTGGGGTCAAAGCAGACTCATCACTACCTCCATTTTCTGTGGTGGTCTCAGAATTCAGGGTCATTGTACCACTGCCCTTGCACAGAATGCATTTCAGATTTACATGGTCACAATGGTCGTTTGCAGGTGATGTCATCTTGGAAGAACTGCAGATGCCCTAAATAGGTGCCATAGCTGTTTATTCATTTTCTGCTGCTGGCTGGTGAATATGGATCAAACACTCAACCCATGCAACATGTCTTGGTACTTAAGGCAATGCAGTATTCCCACAAATGCTACATTTCAGATGGTGTCCTATAATAACACTCTAACATGTAAAAGGAAATCCCTGAATAGAACTCACTCATAGTATATTTTAATGAAGTTGTTTGAATTTTATAGTTCGTATGTGATTAATTACTGTCAATATTCCTAGCAGAGAGGATCTGATCTTCTTCCCTTCACAATCAATAGTAGTTTGGCTATGCTGAAAGCAAGATTATCCGTATTTTACTGTGGCCATTTATAGCATCCAAAGCAGTCCAGAAGTGAGGAGTAAGCAGGGCATCTGGTTCCATTGCTGTACTGAGAGATCAGAGATGACCCTAAAGCACAGCGGTTGATGGCCCCACATGTTTTTCTGAATACACCAGACAGTAGTTAGGGAGGAGATGGATGGCAAGCTTGCAGTTATAGTGTCAGCGGACTTGCTAGGAGAGGGAATGAACCAGGATATTTTTAGCCAATTATACTCTGAATTCTGGTTCTTTCTTTATTCTGAAAACTCCCATAGTTGGGACGAATGGGCTTCTTGGTGTAACACAGAAGCTTTGCCTCCTTGGCTATATTTAATTTGGTAAGGGAAAGAGTGGATGATACCACCTGTGCTATGCTGAAATGTGAATATTCGCTATCAAAATCGACAAGGTATTGTTTGTCACATTAGACATGGGCCAGTTGTCAGGCTTTTTTGTTTTATTGGCCTTTAAAAATACCTACAAAGTCATAAATAGACCTTCTTCCATTCAAGATGGCAACTGCATCCCTCTGCTGAGGGATGTAATTTTCAATATGTGCACTTGAAATGCAGCCAAGTGGAATCCAAATGTCACAACCCAACTGGATAAGGACCAGCCCCTCTCTTTGCAAACACCCTCCATAATATTTTAGTGGGGGGCCAGGTCCAGTTTCTTTCAGAGACCATGGGATGCCAGCTGCTGGGGCACAGCTGGGCTTTCCCCAACTTTCTGAGCTTGACACTCCCTAAAGGATGAGCTTCTTTGCAGCCTTTCTTCATTTTCTACATATGGACTTAATTTAAAGAATATTTTATTCCACTTCTGCTCATAAAAATTAATGCCCTGTGGGTATGCAGGCTGCATTCTGTGCATGAAGCTATTTCACTGCACGGTGAAGTAACCTTCCAGCTTCTCATGGTGTCAGAAAGCTGACACCTCCTAGACCCATCTATTGTTATTGACTTCAAGCTCCAGCTTTTGTGCTGAGTTTAGTATTTTATTTAGTAACTGATCCACACCAATTAAAGCATTGCCTAAATCCCCAGCTGTCCAAGGGCCTGATTCTTCAAACAAGAAAAGGTCCAACATACTATCGTTCTTCCTCCAGATTAAAAGAGTTTGCAGTCAAGGGACATTGCCAGGGTTGTTGTTGTGGGGATAGCCTTCACAAAGCAGATTTAAGAGCATAGTCCTGATATGGGATTTGAATGCTATCAAAAAGGAAATAACAGCAAGCCTGTTGTGGTTTTTTTTTAATTCTGGGGAGGTATCTACTGACTTCTAACCTGTACCAATAGCAAATACCATCAGTGGCACATTTGGGCCGCTCAGCCTTGATATTTTGTTTTAATGGTTATAAACCAGAGACAGAACCATGTTTCCTGCTAACTGCAGTGTCATCATATCTATCCTTGCCTACATTTTACCTAGCAGGAAAGGAAAACACCTTTAGTGTTGCCCTCACTTTAGGACATGGTAATACTAAATGAGGGGTTAGTGGCACAGAGGAGATGCAGTGACCCCAACTAGCATTGCTTGTTTCCCTAAGTGCTTCCACCACCCACAAAACACAGAAGAAAGAGCTGACAGTGCTGTGTGGGACGATGTCAAGCCCTGACACTCCTGCTATACCATGCCTCATTGTTGAGCACTTTGCATGCTTTTTAACAGGCCACTAACATCAAGTCTCTTGAGAAGTTCTAAATTTAGGTGGTTTTTTTTCCATTTCATGCATAGCAGCATGCCATTAAAGCAAAGTAAAAAGGTAGTGACAATGTTGACAACTTGAAAAGACATTTATGTTTTCTCTTGCACAGCACCAAAAGCACACACTTCTGTGGAGATAATAAGATGCTTATAGACCCTCTGGTGCTGAAGAAGAAGCTCAATAGGATGGCAACGTATCACGGAGCCTTTGCTGTTCTCAGCAGCCTGCTGCTATACGTCACTGAGCTCGCAGCTGGTGATCCACAGATCAGCAACAAGAGGACAAAATGGGCAGAAGGTAAAGAAAACCAGGTGAGCTCTAACCAGCCATGTCCAGATTCAGTCAGGGTTCAGTATCCAACCAGATTTCAGCTCTTGCGGTCCAGGTTTCTAAACAACAATCGTGAGCCCTACACCAAGAAGAGAAGAGAAGTTGGCAAACTGGTCATTAAAGAGAAGCTGTGGGTGAGCAGGGCTGGTAACAAGCGAGACAGTAGAGACAGGAAGGGAGATGGAAAAGCAGTGGAGGAGGATGAAGACACAGCACCCAGCGAGAGGGCAAGGTGGAGTAGTGTGACTGGAAAAAACACAGTGAAGAACATCCTGAAGAAATTTTTAGCTGCTGAAGAAAAAGAAGCCAAGGACAAGTCCCCCAGCTGGAAAAAGAAGGGAGCAAACAGCAGTGTCCCAAAAATAGTCAACAAGAATTCAGTCTTGTCCAAACTGAAGGAGCAGTTTGAACAAAGCACTTTCTGCTCGGCTGCAGAGGTGAGAGCATCGCTCTTGCGCAAAGGTGAGAGAAAGACTAAAAACTTCTCAAGCAGAAAAACTATTCATAAGCCTGAGGTGAGAGTGCTGTGCCTGGCAGCAATGACAGCCACAGGTATAAAGAGTCCAGAGTCCCAGAATTTAGTGTGCTCCATGGTCCCAGTGCCCAGACTCAGCATGGCTACCACAATTAATCATCCTTGGAGCTGGTCAAAAAATAATACCGCGTTGCAGACTTTTGGTCATGGCACACTAGTGGAGGAAAAGGAGGGATCCAACAGAGACCACGGAGAGAACAAAACACAGGCAAATGCAGCACAGGACATGGAAGACAAAGAAGAGTTACTGGTGCCACCAGAGGCCATGTCAGATGCAAAGGACTGTGCTGAGGCTAAAATAGATTCCACACAACAGGGATCCAACTTTCATCCTGTTCTAGATAACTGTTCAACTACTCATAAAAACAAAGCTCTTGCAGACTGCATTCCTCCCTTATCTGAATTTGGTCTAGATTGTGACAGGACTAACATACCAGCTGGGCCTGACACATCTTCAATTTTGGGAATTACCAATGCTCTCCAACATCTTAAGGAAGACAGCTCACCTTCTGATTTGCCTGACTCTAGCACATCTGAAGGATCCCATGAACAAAGTCCTCAAGATACTAAACCAGGAGAGATTCCTGAAATATTTATGTATGTATGCAGTTCAGAGGAAGATGACACAGAGCTCACAGAGCCAGAAAAGGATCCTTTCTTTGCAGGCCAGAAATGTTTTCCAGAGCAGAAAGCAGTGGAAAACATTCTGCCATTTTACTCCCCAAAACTTGCAATATCTTGTGAAGTTGAGCCTCCAATGGATGATCAACAGCTAACTGTCCTAATACCAGCTTCTGGCACAAAGCCACCAACAGTCCAAAAAGAAGCCCTGCATTTAAGAAGAAAATGTTCTGAGGAAGCCAAAAAATTTCACAGTGAAGACAAAATATCTTCTACTTCTAGCAAAAATTGTGACGTCCCAAATATAGAGGAGGAGGAGAATAAAACACCCAACAGCCAAATGCAAAATGAATTAAAAACTATGCAGCCTCGGCCTCCTCAAATAAATTTTAGCTCACAAAATAACTTTAATATTTCCAATAGGGACATGCCAATTCCAGATGCAAATCAGAACAAACCTACACTCTCCTCAAATGAGAGCCTGGAGCCAAAGCCTGGTGCTGCAGAAGAAGAGGACATCTCTTCTCCTTTGGAAAAGACACAAAGCCCTTTGCCAGGTGACCTTGGGAAGCACAGTTCCTTTATTTCAGAAGAAGATTTTGGGAAGGACAAATTATCAAATGAAATGATGAATCACTCAAACAATCAAGCCCTGCACAGGAGTTCCTTAACTGACCTGGAGACCTGCCACAAGCCGTCTGAATCTTTCATTGAGCATGAAGAGGACACTGCAGATGAGATGCCCTGGCCTGACTCTGAGGCATGTCAGTCGCCCTTGTCAGCCCCTTTACCAATATCAATGAGTGGGATTGCAGGACAAAGTATCCATCTCACTCTTGGAAATCCTCCAGCACTTCCACCTATTGATCTGGTGGGACAGGGAGCTGGTGCTGTGGAACATGAGCATGGCAGCCATAGCTATGACAAACATCCATACCCCCCTTCAGATAAGTTGACAAATGGTGGGGATGACACAATGGGGGAGAAGAAAACTATGTGTGGTTTTAAGAACCAAGCAGTATTCTCAGTTCATGTAACAGAAAACGAAAACTCTACAGACAAAGAGACAAATACATGTCAGAGACTTGAGAACTGTGTTTCACATTCTACTACAAAGCCAGGAAAACATGAAAATAAAACCACACTAGCAAGAAAGCCCCTATTACCCTTGGAGAAGAGCCAAACACCAATATCAGATGATACCGAAAAGCAAGGATGTGATATGCTGGAAGAGAACCCGATTCCTTCATCAACTGAATTGGTCTCAGACCAAAAAAAGGATGGAAAAAGTAGAAATGAAATACTTGAACACACAAGGGATAAGCTCTTCTCCTCAGATGATGACATGAAGCATGAAAGTGATAGGATGGAGACAGAGGAGAAAGGAGAGAGAAATGTCTTGCATAAATTTGAACAGGAACAAATATTCACACCAAATGATGCTGTGGATCACGATAATAACTCTTCAAAGGAGAATGATGCTCATAGTCCTCATACATCCCAGTTACCTTCATCAGAGCATGATACCAACATTCAAGGAGTGAAAAATACTGGACAGAGTTTGGAGCATCTAGCATCTCCAAAAGATTTTGTGAAACACAAACATGATATGACAGGAGATGAAAATACCTATTGCAATAATAGGAAAAACCACCTGGACTCATCAGATGAGCCAATGAAACATACAAATGACAGTGAAGGGCTAGAAAACATCAAGTCAGACTTCAACAATTATTCAGTGCCACCAAGAAATATAGCAAGGCAGGACAATAAGACAGCTGATGAGGACAATACCACTCTAGAGACACAGAAACAGATGTCACCAGGTGACCTTGTAAAGCCTGAAACTAAGTCAGACAAAAAAGATGCTAAACCTACCTCTGAGAAGTTCCAGTCACCTTCTTCAAACAAAGTGCCAAACTGTCAAGACAGAAGATCTTCAGGAGAAAGGAAGCAAAAGACACCAGCAGCGGAAGACACTAGATCACCTGAAACAGAGGTAGTAAAAGAGGGTATTGAGCAGCAGTTTTTTGGGAAGCACCAGCTACCCCCATCAAGAAAATCAGAAATGCATGAGGAAAATATTCCAGGAGGTAAACAGCAAATGAGATTTGAAGATTTTCCAACACCTGATAAAAATACTGCAAAAGAGAAAGACAAACTTCTGAGTTCCAGGAAGTATCCATCAGTACCACCAGAAACACTGGTTAAGCCTCAAGGAAAAATTACTACAGAACAAAAGCAAAAAACATCAGATTCTTCAGGTTTTAAGAAGCCTGGTACTAATTCTGTAAAAGAAAAAGATGGAGATCCAAATGCTGAGAAGTTGCCTTCTTCAAACCAAGTTCTGAAGCCTCAAGAAAAAAGCACTTCAGGAGAGAGGAAGCAAAAGACACCTGAAGGAGAGGACACCAGGTCACCTGGAGAAAAGGCTGTAAAAGAGAAAGATAAATACCAGAGTTCTGGGAACCATCTGTTACCTCCTTCAAGTAAATTATTGAAGCCTGAGAAAAATATTCCAGGAGGAGAAAAACCACAAACTATATCTGAAAGTTTTACAAAGCCTGATGCAAATGCTGTAAAAGATAAAAGCAAAGATCTAGCTTCTGGGATCTGCCAGTCCCCATACACAAATGTGCGCATAAAGTATCAAGAAAATAATGCCACAGCCAAAAAGGAGCATTTGCCACGACCACATAATGAAAAACCAATGTATAAAACTGGTAGTCCAGAAAAGAAGAGTGAACCTGAGAGAAGAGAGAAATACCAGCTGGGCTCTTCAGCTCAATCAGAGAGGCACAGCACTGATGGCTCAGGAGAGGAGGTCCCTGTGGGTGGTTTCAGAAGCTATCAAGCTCCATTACCAAGCAATGCCATAAACTGTAAAACAAGTACTGTCCCGAAAGAGACCAGTTTGTCTAATACAGAGAAATCCTCCAAATCATCCTCATCATTACATGTTGCATCAAAAGATAAGGAAAATCCTGCTGGAAATAGAGCAAAGCAGCCTGGATTTAAGAAGTACAAAGTGCTCTCATCAAAGACTTTGGTGAGGCATGAGAAAGATGCTGTTGAAAGGGAGGGGAGTGGGCAGGCAGCTGGCAAAACAAGTGAGAAAAAAGCCGAGCTGGAGGACTGCTCTAAAGCAACGCCATTCTCAAAATACACAGTGGAAAGCTACAGTGAAGGATCCTTAGATTCAGCTTTCAAACCACTGATCATTAGAGTAACTGACACATTTAAACATCACAGCTAAAAATTATGGCTACAGCTTAGGCAAGGACTTACAACAGATCATGCTACCAATTCACTTGATCTTTCTTTTCTCCTTTTTTCTCCAGGGCATTATATTATCATTTTTTTTAATCACAAGGACATTGATGTGCATCTATCAGAGCTAGGATTTTTTCTTTCTTAAACATTAGCCTGAAGACATGAATTAAATTAATCACTGCAAGTGAATTAGCTAATCACTGAATTAATCATCAGTTTATAAATTAAATATGAGAAGGGCTTTGAGATCAGCGTGAATTCAGCCCTCCTTCAAATTCTCCTTGCTAAGTAATGGTCTTTGTTTGTAACAAAGACAACTGTTCAGGCTGAACTCTATTTGTATTTACTGGTTCTAATGAAACTCTGCTAGTACTTCTTCCAGGAATAGTGGTAGGCAGTATAGCTTTAATTATGTCAAAAAGCACTTGTTCTAAGCTCTGCCTTTTCACAGATTAGCAGGAACTGTTGATCTATTGCTGCACTGAGTGACACTGTTAGCAGAAGTAGTGAGGGAAGGAGGGGAATGCTTCATTTATCTGCAGAAAAATCCTCAAAGGACATTGATGCTACAAGGGGATTTACCACAAATGCAAATGTTCAGCCTCATTAATATTAATATTGGAAAAATAGTGATTTAACCTCTGAAGCTATTTGTACCTTGGCCAGTGCATACACTGTATGCATTATTGTTGTAAAGGTACACCATTTCAGGGGATTCTTAATTACTGCAAATGAATATGCAACAAGTGTAAGAGCTCAAAAAAGCTCAACACTGAAAGGCCATGAGGACAAGGTAAGCCAGAGGGGCTCAACACTTTGACATAGCAATTCAGCTTTTCCTGGGACATCTGTCCCACTCCAAACGCTGGGGCACACAGACATGATGCAGGTGCCTCAGCTCACATTTAAAGTCTTAGAAGTGTTCATTTTACAATGCAATGTGAAACAGAGCAGTAAAAAGCAGCCAGTGTCATTGAATCCTACTAATGGGATATGATTTTTTTGTGTTTACAATAATAGCATTTTCTGCAAAAAGTTTGTGTGTGATGAACGTTGTTTTGGAGAAGTGGGGGCAGGGTTGCTGCCTGGGGTGTCTTAGTAAAGCTGTGACAGACAGAACGTCTCACAGCGCCAACTCTCCCATACATGAGTTTAGCTTAGCATTGTAAATACACATTCATATTAAAACTTACTGTGGAGGAACCCTAAAGGCATATCCTAAGGATCCATCTTCAGCATGAGAGAGGGTTCATACAAACAAGATTCTGCTTCCCCGTGTCAGTGAATTCCCTTCCATTTTCATGATGCTCTCCATGACCACGCTCTGCAGCCAAGGGCTGGCTGTTCCTTAAGCCCAGGCTGGCAGAATGCCCCCACCCACTGCCATCAAGAGAATGAGGACAAGAACAGGCTGGCAGCAAGCTGAGATCAAACCCATTTGCCAGCACAATGCACACGAGCCACATATGTGACAACTGGGCTTGCCCGGTCAGGGACATTGCTGAGACAAAGTGGGAACGTGAACATCCTGTCTCCAGACCACTGAAGAGGCTTAAACTTTGACTTCTTTTTCCTTCCCAACCTGCCAAGAATTAGGCTTTCTGGCATGTTGGGAGTCACAAAATAAAAATTTTATTTGTATATCACACCAGTCCTCAAAAATGAAAATAGATTTTTTTTGCAGATACAACACTGCCCTTAGACACAGGGATTTAGTTCACCCACCAAGCTTTTATGAGCTGGCAGCCATAAAGGCCACTTTGTACTAAACCAAGAGCATAATTTATTTTTTATTGTCCATGATTTCATTTCACATTTGAGAAAACTCCTTACAGAATAGAGCATTTGCAGCAGACTTGAATAATAAATTCTCTATTAGCTAGCCTCTTCTGCCTGCACAGGAAAATCACAGAATCATAGAACTGTTGTGGTTTATGAAAGATTTCTAAGACTATTGTGTCCACCCATTACCCAGCACCGCCAAGTCCACCACTAAACCATTTCCCGAAGCATCACTTCCATCTATTTTTTCAACACTTCCAGGGATGTTGGCTCCCCTGTGCCAATGCCTGACACTCATTTTGGTGAAGAAAGTTTTCC
>WEKY01038953.1:2695-17257 GCA_013390045.1 Picathartes gymnocephalus
CCTGCCTTGGACGGAAGCCAGAGGTCAAAAGGCCCTGAGAAGAGGTGGGAAGATAAGAGTCCAAACTTCGAAGAGGAATCTCTTATGTCATCCCAGTGACCACCAGAGATGACCAGAAGAACACTGGACTGATTACCATCTGGGGCAAAGATGGGTGGGATTAAAAGATATGTATTGGAAAATTATGTAACCCTATGAATATGTAACATTTTAAAGGATAAAAGGATTGAGAGACGGCTGGGCCACACACGTGATTTGAGGAGCGATCCTCCATGTGTCCAGCGCTGAATAAACATACCTACTTCACAACTGAACACGAGTTGAGGAGTCCTTTCCGCGCCTCAGCAGGACTCTCGGAAACAGCACGCTGGGACGGCAGGACATCTTGGCAGGCAGGAAGCGCAGGGCTACAGTGTAGCGAAACCCAGAGCAGTGCTGAAGCAGCTGCAGAATGGGGCAGCGGCCGCCCAGCTCCCAGCAGGGCGGGGAGAGGCGAGCTCGGGGATCCCGGGCACCTGAGCAGGTGGCAATAGGGTCAGTGGCTGCTCTCACAAGCAGAGGCTCACCCGAGCGGCAGAAGTAGCAGCTCCAAGCCAGGGGTCCAGCAGCGGCAACGAAACTCCTCTCTAAACCAGCACCTTTGACCGTGCTCTTCCCCAGAAAACCCAGAGCGTGCGAGCGCACAGCTGCTCCCATCCCATCTTCTACCAGTTCCAATTCTCGAGGTATCTCTACCCCTCTCCGAGAGAAGACTCCCAGACTGGAGAACAGTAAAACAGAGATGTCTCTCTCCCCGGGGCTTGGCCATTTCTTTTGTTCTTAAGGACCCAGTCGTTAGAGCTTCTTAATAACTTAATGGGAAAAAATTCTATACGTAAAAAGGAACAAAAGGGAAGAAAAACCTAACCCTCAACAAGATGTGACTAAATCTGGTGCACATTGAATGTCCTGGCAACACAAAGTGGAACCAGCCAGGTGCCCTAAGTTACAGTTGCTGGGATAAGCTTCACAAAGAAATAACGCAAACCTGTGAATGAAGAATCCATCCAGATGTACTAAATGCAAAGGCATCACCTCCTGACCAGGGAGTGCAGGGATGAAACTTGAATTTAATACAGGATTGCTGTGTGTCTGAAGGTACAAGCTGCAGCATCTGTGCCTTGTTCCCTCTGCTTGGGCCATCTGCCATGTCAGGTCTGCTTTTCTCAGGTCTTTCGAGGGTCCAGACATCTCTCACTGCTTCCTTTTGGTACAGTTCTTTCACCCCCATTGGTATCATATAACACTACCTGTTAGTAAATTCCTACATTTACCCTGTTGTTCTTTGAGGCACAGCAGTGATCTCTTGAGAGCATTTCTCACACTGTGACAGATATTATCATGACACAATTATTTCAAACATTTACTGTTACATCTTTGAAGCCAAATATCCCGTGTGCCCTGGACACTAAGCCCAGGTTCTAACATTCAGCATCTCTTTCCACAAAACCCAGGCTAAAATACTAATTTTAGTAAAATGAGTTATATTCTGAGCGGGAATGGCAACATAGTAAGAGGTCAGATTTAGAAAAAGAAATGAGAAACAGATCTAGAACAGAACAGGAAAACAGTTATACATATCAGCTACTTGGGTAAGCTCTATGCACCTCCATGCATTTCTTAACCTCTCCACTTGCACTGTCCTGAGAAAGGGCTACAGTCCTAACGAAGAAGTTTTGACAACTCTCTGTTTTTCTCTATACAGTGTAAGTGGGATGACACACTAAAGACATCATAGTGACTTTGCAGCCTCTGCTTTTCCTATTGTTTTTTGTACTGCTAGTCTTTTATTCTAAGCTTTCCCCAGGAATGATTACATTGTCCCTTTCCTAACTGTCTTGTCTTTTCAATCACTGGCAATTATTATTTTTAAGGAACAATATAAATTTGAGGATGAAGATATTTAGGGATATCCATAATGCAGACAGCTTATAGTTTTTCTATTACATCTCTACATTTGTAGAGTTTTCAAAGCACAGTGTGTGGAACATTGTGAAGATCTATTTGCATGTCAAATAAGATACAAGTAAATTAAGACTTTGGCTGCCATTGTCATCAACACATGCTGTACAGTATATTAAACTAGCCTGACTCTATGTGACCAGTAGTAGAAATTCTCCTGTTTGTCACATAAAGTGCTGTAATCTGCCTAAAGAACATTCCAGGCATCAAGCTAGCTGCATTTTGATTACACAAACCTATGTTACTGTTTTCAAAGAGAAAACACAAATGGTCACCACCAACAAGAAGCCATTCATTGGAACAGCAAACTCATCTTTCACTCAGACTTTCAAAATCCTCTAGAAGCCTGAGGGAATAAAGAGTTATTCTATAAAACTTTCTACTGAAGAACTTCTCTATTCTGCACCAGAAGTGAGACCCATTCCCTTCTGTCGCCAGTAGCTGCCCCAGTAACCTTCAGAAGTGAGGACAAGTAGGATGCACTCAGCCAGAGTTTAATTAGAAACATCATTTCCCTGTATCACAGCTGAATGCCCAGTACCTTGGGCTATTGTAAACATAGAGGAATTTCTCCACCTCTGCCTTCCAAAAAGCCTGCCTGGGACTTAAGCAATCTTCAGAAAAAACCCAAAAACAACCCAGTAGATTTCTTACAGAATACTGGCTGGTGTGGGCTATATTCCAACACTGGCACTAACAGATGGACTGGCAGCTCTTTTCTCCATAATGCTGTTCCAAAAATGTGCCATATGGGAAGAAAAAGCTGTAAATACAGCTGGGTACTACAGCCCCAGACTTAGTCCACCCCTTAAGCAATTTTTGTCTTTGGTAAAAATACAGTAGTGAAACCCAATACAATTTTTTCATAATTTCCCATCTGTTTGTAAATTGGACTTTTCCCAGACAGGTGTCTGCCAAGGAAGGTGGGAACATCCCTTGAAATGCAAAATATGACCCCCTTCCCTCCCAATTATTATAACTTTGAAATTATGGGGCTTTCAGGCAAAGATACGGGAAAAGCAATAACAGTTCTTTACTAGCATGTGTGTGGATAACAAGGCAAACAAACAACAACACCGGCAGCAACAACAAACGGAACCAAACGCAGTGCCAGCCCTCACCAGGCTGTCAGGCACTTTCCCCTTGGGTGCAGTTCCGGTCACAGCCGGCAGGGGCGCTGTTGGCTCCCGGCTGGGCAGGGCGGGTGCGATGGTTCCCCTGCGCCTGCAGGGGGCGCTGTGGCTCAGCCGTGTCTCCCTCACACGGCAATGGCGGGCGCAGCCGGTGGGAGGGATGGAAAAGGCGCCTCCTTTGCAAACTCTCAGGAGCAGCCAGTCCCGGTGGCCCTCCAGATGATGAAAGGAGCTGTAGCAGGAACCTTGGACCTATTGGCAGCTGGGACGGCAGAGCGGGGCACACCCGGGGTGACAAACAAAATGTAACAGAAAATTCTGCAGCCTCAGCAGGAGCCGCAGGGCTCAGGTGGGCATGGGATGTTGGGTTAGAGTGTAGCGAAAAAGCCCAAGGCAGCAGCAGAAAACTGAGGCTGGGCAGCAGCAGCTGGGCTTCTCTGTAGCAGCTGCCACATGCAGTCGAGGAGATGCACCCTCCGGGAAGGGAGAGGGGGTCGAGGTTCCGGGTTTTTCCCCTGAGGCACCCGAGTAGATGGTGAGGGCCCTTTCCAGTCAGACTGGGTGTTAATAATGTCCCAGTTCACCGGCTGCTCTCACAGGCAGAGGTTCACCCATGGTAAAGAAGAAGCAGTGCTGGGCTGGACACCGTGGTGGCAGTGAATTCTCCCACTGTAGCTGCAGCTTGACCCTTCCCCTCCCATCCTGAAAGCGCGAGAGCGAGCCAGGAGCTGAGCCCAGCCCCCTGACACCCCAGCAAAAATCTCACAGTATCACTGCCCTGCCCAAGGGAAAAGCCCCCAGCTAAGAGGCTGCAGCCACCTGCACCCCTTCTCCCCCCACCTTGGCCACTTCTTTTTCCTCTCTTAAGTACCTGTTGTTATTATCTCTTAGGCAACAGGTGGGAGAAAATTCCCTGAGAGAGGGGGGAAAAAACAAAAAATCCTAACCTCCAATACCACCTAAAAAACCAAAAATCTCTGTTTAACAAATGTTAACACCACTGCCACAGTTTGAGGGCCTGACCACAGGCAGTGTTTTGCTATAGCAGGTATGAAAATAAGTGTTACAATACAGACAGGAGAGCTGTCCTTAAGTTGCATTCTGACCACAATATCAACTCAGTCAGGTTTTACAGTTTTTGTGCTTGCTCCAAACTAAGCATTCCTCTACATTTTACACTCTTCAGAGACATTCACATGTTTGTTTAAATGATGCTGAGCAACTCTAG
The DNA here is from genome assembly GCA_013390045.1 of Picathartes gymnocephalus. NCBI lineage: Eukaryota > Metazoa > Chordata > Aves > Passeriformes > Picathartidae > Picathartes > Picathartes gymnocephalus. The sequence goes on from WEKY01038953.1 coordinate 7,058, forward strand.
TATTACATGTATACAAATATTCAATAGTACTTACTAATCAGTCCTGCAGTTTTACCCAACACCATATATTTTGAGCTTCTACTTGTCACAGGCTGGCAATGTAATTTCAGTGTGAGCAGGAAGAACAATCAGTCTCACACTGGCTCCTTGTGATTTGTATTGACATAACACTATTCATCCATCCCAAAGCAGTTTTCATCCTCTACCCCTGAAAAAAGCAGCCACTTCTAAACCTGAAAGCCATCTTTTTCCACCTCTAGGACTGATAGCACAGTCATACCAGTTACCAGTTCAAGAAAACCAAGTGGGGTGGGAGACTGTAAGGGAAAAAACCATGCAGACAGATCAGTGTCAGCCAAGAGAAGATAAAGCATCTCCTCTTTGCCAGAAAAGAGGAAAGAAAAACAAACAATCTTTCAGCTTAAATCAGGTATTTCCAGTAAATAAATATAATCCAGGAATAATTAAATAGCAGGTTCTTTTTAAAAATCAACACAAGCCCCAAAGTCAGCAATTATATTCTCCAGTTATTCTTTTCCTTACTTGGCTATTTCATACTAAGGCATCCTACATTTCAAGGTTATGAGAGGTCTCAGATTCATGCCAGACAGGCATCTTCTTACAACAGCCTGTTCAAAAAAAAGTAGTCTGGGTGAGGGAGAATAGCAGAGCACACATTTCATCCTCTCCAACAAGCCATCTCAGAAACCTGGCCTGCTGCTATGCAACTGGAAAGAAACAGGGGTGGGGAGGGTCCAGAAACCCCAATAGTAGAGGCTGTGCAAGCTGCACTTCTTGAGCCTGGGAAAGAAAGAATTCCAGGGGGACACAAAGCAACCTCCCAGAAACTACAAGGGGTTTAGTGAGACGATGGATCTGCTGAGGTGTTCTGTGGAGGAAAAGGGACATAAATGGAAAAAAAAAAAAACCCTACAAGACCAAAGAGATTTTAAAGAAAATAATTTTCACTATGGGAATAAATTAAGGAAGAAATTACCCAGAGTTCATGGGGGTTTTCAAGACGGGGTAAATCTGTGAAGGCTCTAATATGGATTTGGTGGGATTTGTGCAGGAGAACCCCCAAGGGCCCTCCCAGCTGGGTTGTCCCTGTGCTGTACTAAGCAGTCCTTGCCAGAGCCAGGCAGAAGCCAGCCACTGGATGTCACCCTGCACTCATCCAACATTGCTGCTCACAGTGTACCATGGCAGTGGAAAGGCTTTATTACAAACTTTTTACTTAAGGTAATGACTTAAGGGTATCACACTTCTTCAGAGACATCCTTGCTAAAAAATACACAACAGGCTGTTTTTAAAACTTCTGAATGCTTGCGTAAGGTTGAAAACTTAATATGAACTTCAGCCAAATAGAAGCCATGAGTTAAGAGTGCATTTTGAGGCCACCTCAAGAGTGCTACACAGCTGTGTTTAAATGCAAACCTGACATACACATCCAGCTGTGTATATATTTCCCCTATGCTGGGACAAAATGAACTGAAACAGACTATGAGATCTTACCTAGTGTACATATTACTGAAACAATATTGGTGAAACTGCTGTGATTTCCATAAAGAAACTGCAAGGACAATAATCATTGCAGGGGAAAAGGAAAGATCCTAGAAGATCCAAAGCACCCTTCAATGCCTCCTAGCATAATATCAATTCTCGTCTCCTCCTGAAAGTCAGTTCCTGTTTATTTCAGCCAGGTACAGCATGAACACTGAGGGGTCTGAATGGCAAGCTGTGTTCTTCTGGAAGTGAGCTTCATCTAAGAATGTGAAATGCAGATATGAGTTCAGTGTCAAAGCTATTGATCTTTAACTGTCAGTTTCACATTAATAGTGCTGTCATCTTCAAGCACTGAAAAGTTCCCTACAGACATCCTGACCTCCCCTGCCATTTCTCCCTTCCCCACTAATCCCAGATTTCATCATACAAGTCTGGGATCATTTAGTTTACCTTTAATGTTAGTGCTGCTAAAATTGCCATAATTCCCTGCATTTGTAAAGGGTAGAAACAGACTTTTCTCTAAATGCAAGAGTCTCATTTTTCTCTCATATTAATCAGCATTAGCAATGGGAATTTTATGTTAACCATTCTGAAAAAAAAAAAGTGCTGATTTGATTCAAGTCAATAAATGACAATTGAGGTACATAGTACATCTTCAGAGTGAGAAGACCATGTCAGACTCAACATTTCCACTCTTCTGAGCACACACACCATCACTTGTGCAAAGAGATGCACTCACATGCCTTTTCAGTGGAGCATTTACACAGTTAGAGATTGCCCTCAGATACGCCATGGACAAAGATGTCAAGAATTGCTTCATTCCTTGTATAGCATCCCAGCAGACTAACCGATGAAGTTACAATTCTCTATACAACTTTAAAAAATGATCCTGCCCAAAAGTCATATAATGAAGCTAGAAATTTATTTAGTCCATCATACCCGAGTTCAGACTGTAGCATAGGTCATCGGTGTTTGTGTGATGACAGTTTTTACACAAGTACCTGTGACGCTGTGCAGAAAAAAGGTGCTATAAAAGTTCACTGGGTTGGAGACCATCCAGCAGTTGACCATTAGAGACTGAATTCAGTTGCCACTACAACGTTCCTTCACAGCCAAATGCTTTATGAATACCACAGTCAACCCTAATCCTACCTTCTTCAGAATTAGATTTTCACGTAGCAAAGACAGACTCTGATGCCCTCCTCAAGGTTGCTGAGTTATTTTTCTGTACAGATGAGATCATTTTGAACAGGCTCTCTGAGGGCAGCCAGGGAAAAGGCAAAGAGGGATTAAAACACACTGCCCATATTCTGTCACGATGGCTGCCAAGGAAGTACTAGGAAGCTGTTTTTCTGTGAGACTCCAAACATTGCCCTTTGTGCAACATTGAAAACGATAATATATGTGTATGCATTCTGCATTGAAAGTATTCTCCTCTTAGTTGTTTTGCTGTCCACATATAGTATCCATGTGTATATGAAGTATCCATAGCTCATACAAGCTAGTTAAACAGGAACTGAAACCAGCTGTGTCTGCAAGGTTTTTTCTTAAGGACTTGGGTTAAGGATTAAGTGCAACGTCAAGGACTACAAACACTAGTCTTTTTTTACACCACAGAATGTCCAGTTCTGGCCTGGAGCTCCTGTACTGTAATTGAAGAGGGAAAGATGGTATCTTTGTGGAGACATGTATATAAAGTTTCATCTTGTGAAGTACAGAGCTGCATCTTCCACATCCATGTAAAACTGGATACGTTAATACATGTAAGCAATTATATGAAATGATGCTTTGATGAAAAACTTACATTTTCCAACAGCAAGTGCTACATCTCACCTCACAATTTTTATTCATAGCCACAGGGAAATTTAATGTATTTTGTCTGTTATTTGCAAACACATACTGCCACAGGTGCTACTCGGTGATCGCAGCTTCCAGCGTGTATCCAGGTGTAGGGTGCATTCCCACCACACAGCCTATCTAAAATGGACACATGAAGACCTTATAGCAGCCCTTCAATACTTGAAAGGGGCTTTTAAGAGAGATTGGGACAAACTTTTTAGTAGGACCTGATGTGATGGGACGAAACATAGGTGGATTTAGATTATATATAAGGAGGTTTTTTACAATGAGGGCAGTGAAACTCTGTTGCAGGTTGCCCAGAGAGGTGGTGGATACCCCACCCCTGGAAACATTCAGGGTAAGGTTGGACAGAATGCTGAGCAACCTCCTCTAGTTGAAGTCGTCCCTGGTCTTTGCAGGGGATTTGAACTAGATTTGGGCCTTTAAAGGTCCCTTCCAACCCAAGTGCTTGTTTTTCCCCGGGGCTTAGAGCCATGGTTTCAGCTTGAAAATAACTTGTACCAACACACACAACAGGTAAGAGGCTCTTTTTGACACACTGCTAAAGCCCATATTTAGTTGCTGGTGTTTTCATGATTGCTTGATAACTCTTGCAACTAAAAGATTTATCCCAGTGAGTCACAGATGGCTCATACAAGGAAAGCATTTTTAATAGCTAATACATGGTGGAAGGTTGTGGCAGGAAAATGTATGTCAAGGTCACACATCTAATCGCATACATATCTTAGACCACAGAGACTTGCAGCAATTCAAAGGTTATCAGCTTTATTAGCAAGTAACAAAGTTAACGCATGTAAAAAATTTCTAAAGAACAAATCCTGTGTGGGACTGTGTCCTCATCCCAAATCACTCCCTGTAAACAAAAATTTTCTTGTTTTGAAGAAAAGTTACTTGTTTCACAAACATCTATTACAGGAAGTGCTGTGTTCAGAGAGGGTGGCCAGATTTCCTCCTGTCAGCTTTCCCTGGTAGCAGCCAAGAGATTGCCTGCTCTCAGTGCTAGTCACAGAAGAAATTAATGTCTTGAAAAATAGAGTTAAGAGGAAAGATGTTTTGAGATTACTGAAGGATTAACATTCTCTTACTGCCCTCCAAAGGTAAATGAATGTGCTATACACAGAATATGCTGTAATACACACAAAGTACACCATAATACATTCAAAGGATTCTGGAAAAGAAAAAGGTCTTTTGTCTTTTGACTCCTTTTGCATAGCTCAGATAATTTGTTCCTGCCTTGAATTCTTAAAATTAATTAGACAATACCTCCTTCTCCCTTAATTTCAAACAATTCCTTTATCTTCTTTTTGTTTGTTTTGTATTCCTACAATCCAATACCTGGATTGTCAGTCATATGTAACCCTTTATCCTTAAACAATTCCTAATCCCACATGAAAAGATGACTTAGACTGAGGCTATGCAGGAGACTTAGAGAACTGCTGACTAGAAAATAACTGCCAGTATACTGCTTCAAAACTTCTGGCAGGGAAAAGACTTCCAGAGTATGTTGCTTCCTTCCTGCTATTATCTTATCTGCCTACATAGATCTGGATTCTGCTGCAGGAAATTATCACACTGTGTTGCTTATTTACATCAGAGCAGTGTACCCCACATAGCTGCCCCCTGCAAGCAGGAGACAGGGAGCTGCTGCAGAGCACCTGCTTCCGGGTAATGAGAGTACTCACCCAGCAAATGGCCAATTTTAAGAGCCTGAGGGAAGGCAGGCAATCCACCACCACCCTGATGTACACACAGCATATTGTGTTCAGCCCATTGTATTCAGTTTGATTCAATGGTTCAGAAGTAGCAGCACTGAGGAAAAAAAACCCAAGACCAACCTCTTAAGATTTATTGCTCAAACACCAACCAACAGACAGGGATTACCCCAAGTGCTGCACAAAACGATGCTGAGAGATGTCCACCGGCAGAAAGGTTTATTATAGCAAGGTCTGTAGCTAATGGCATGACGCAGCTCAAGCTGCCCGGGAGCAAGGCTATGCCGAAGGTGGACGTCTCCGAGAGGTCCCCGCAAAAGGCAATAGCTCACTAGCCCACAACAGCAAATGGTTAGCGAGATTATCATCAGGAGGCGTTGGCAAGGACACAGAGGCAGGCCCTTTGGCTCAGAGTTCCAACAGAGATTTATTCTCGCAGATGGAGTGAAACCAAAAAGGCAGCGCACACCCAGCGCAGGGGTTTTATAAGGGAGGAGGATCTCAGGGGAGGGTACAATCATTGAACCAATCTGAAGATAACCAGGGTGGAATCTCTCAGTGAACGGCAACTGTTAAACCAACAGGGTAACCATAGGGGAGGAACGTATTTGAATCCTCCCAATGGGGGAGACAGGGAGAGGAGAATTTTCCAGGGGGTAGGCTGGGGGAAGGGAATGACTGACACCTCAGGGGTGAATACAGTTTCAGGCAAGGGGTGGAGAAGCAGGGTATGATAGACACGGGTGAAACCAAGTAACTCGGGGAAACAGGAATGAACCAACTAATACATAACAGACTAACAATGAACCATAAAACCCACCACAACAATGGCATACATTGATTCCAACGCTGAAAGTTACCTTTTTGGGAGGAAAAAAAGCCCTGAAATAAAAGGAGGGTTGAAAACACAGAGGCCGCCAGGTTATTGTTCTCTTTCAGGATTCTCTCCAGTGTAGCAGGTGTCCCCCTTAATGCTTTTCCCCATCGAGTTCCCTATCCAACATTCCTTCACAGAATGCCATTTTTGTTCCATGCTGATTCATTGTTCATCTGATCATCCGATCTCCTTATTTAAATGGCAACCCCTTCCAAAGAGAGCCCATCTTACACAAATATTGGGGCTTTGCAGGTGCAAGGCCTTGAAAGCAAGGCAAAAACATTGCCAGTGGTTTGGGAGAAGGATACAGAGCTGTGAGCAAGAGACTGGATTTCGATTTGCAGATGGAAGGCTAGTGGTGCAACGCTAGCTCTATATGAAACAGCTCCTTTAAGGGATATTTCTGGAGCAGGCAGCACACAGATGGGTCAAGATGTGCTATAGACTACTTTAAATGTGAACGAAGTCTGATCCCCAAAGTCACATTTGCAAAATAAGCTGAGATCAGTAGGTGTCTCTGTATCACCCTTTGTTTTCATCGCAATGCTCCTGCATAGCAAGAATGTGAAGGAAGGGTGAAAGGACTGGAACTCTGTGCCACTGGCTTCACAGGAGTCTATGTCACTGACTTCCAATTAAAGCTCAGCATTGCAGCCTGACAGTGTCTCATTGTGCACACCAAGTCAGCCTTCAGGCTAAGACACCACTTTAGCCTACCTCTACTTCCAGTTCAGCTTGCCATGCAGCAGACTAGCTGTCATATTACTGAGAAAACAGTTTAAAAACGTCTTGTATTTGTTCTTTCATGCTCTTTGACTAATTAATTGCTGCAACATTTCTGGGCCAAATTCAGAATAACCTAATGTAGAGTCAAGAAAAGCAATCACTTAACCAAGATGCACATTTCCTCAAATAAAGCTTATCTGGTGCAAATCCTTGCAACAATTAACATGACACAAAATTCTTCCTCTCATTTATTTCCTCTGTATTAATGAAAACCATCTAATAACCTAGGATTGAAGACTCCAGATATGATTTCAAGATTGAAATGCTAACTGTATTTTGCCATACACTGCAAAACAGTATATAGCTAAAAATATTGAGGATGGATGAAGGCAAGTACTTTAAACCTAACACTCAATTTGGTTTTAAGCACAAAAATAAGCTACCAGTAACTGTTAGTTGTAAGACAAACCATGCTGGCTTCTGAAAAAGGACCGTCCTCTTCCAGTCCTCTGTGAAGTGTTTCAGATATTTAGTAAAAATGTGATTTTTTTTTTTTTTGGAGTAAAATGCAGTATTGTGCATTATTAGGGACAACCACCCTTTCAGAAATGCAGCCTACTTACTCACAGAATGCTTATGTGTTTCCAAAACCCTTTAAACTCAGGTTTTTTTGACACACCATTAGCTTTGTAATGAGAAAGCAAGCATGGTCTCACAGTAATCACAAATTCTGCATGACAGTGTCTATCTGTATATACAATTAATAGAAGGTGCACCAGTACAAGTTACTGAAGTTTACAGCAAAATATCCATGCTGTAATATCTAAAAATAAAATCTTTGGGTAAAACTTACGTGACCTTAAAGGAATACTATTCAAATAAAAAGGATCAAGCTTTTATTGCAACATTTACAATTTCTGCTGTATCAGAGGTTATGTTTGGGGTTTTATTGAGGTTATTTGCCTGTATAAAAAGCCCAAAGACTGGATTCCTAAGCATCTGTGATATGCTACAATCAACTGCCACAATAATGATTTATTTTTACAGCAAATTAGCATTACATAGCCAAGTATAATTATGTAGCCAGCTGGGCTTTTGTAAATTCCTTACCTGTATAGGAACAGTCTTATTTGCTTCTTGATAGACATGTTGTTCTGAGACTAAACTGCTAGAGAAAGAACCAACTGTCCCCATATGGTCTTCATACTGTTCTCCATAAAACTTCAAGCAAGAAGGTGTATAATTAGACACCTAAAAACAATCCTCATCTGGTTCAAGCTGGTTTATCACTTACTCAAAAGGAGTTACCAGGAGTGTTCTTAATCTGGTTTTACATTTCCTAGGTTCCAATCAGCTGGCACATGAAACAAACCATTGACAGAACTTCTGATCTAGGCATACGGTTTTTTTGAGGAAATGAATACTGGTTATAGTTTATCTGGATTTTTTTTGTAAACATAGCTAATCTTTGTATCTGCTTCCCTTAAATTTAAGACTTTAATGGCCCCTGTGATGAAAGCTTTCTCCACCATTTTCATAAATGGCCACAGAAATAAACTGTTGAGCTGTTCTGTGAACGTTCTGTTCGTAATTACCGTATAGCTATTGAAGATATTTCATTTAAAAAAAGAAAAAATATTAAAGCCCTTCAAGTCTCTTCAACCAGTTTAAACATTCACTTTTAAAACTAAGTTGCTGCTTTAAGCCCCACAACAGCTCAGCATTTGCAACCATTTCTTGACAGCAGTGTGTGTTAATCTACTTCTAGTTTGTTCATATACACAAGAATCAACTCTTACACTTGCAGCCCAGGATTCTCCAGACTATTTTTCATTCATTAGTTTTGAGTAAACAAATCAACTGGCCCTTCTTAATATTAATGAATCTGCAGTCTGAAGCATTATAATCTTCTTCTGCTCTGGCAAGGGAATTGGTGTCTGGCAGAAAAAAAAAAAGCAACAAAAGAATAAGGTAGATGAATTTAAATACATACATACTTTTGCAGAAATATAAATACACGTGACCTTGTAATAAAACTATTCCAACATATAAAAGTAGGTTATCTTGAAATAGTTAAAATCTTCAAGAATTTGTTCTGTGCATTTTTCTATTCTCCAGTAAGCAAAATAACAGCTTTAGATGCCATTTCATCAGTGAAAGTTAGAATCCCTCTCTACACTTTTCACTTAAGTGAAAAATGTCCCTTTACAAAACCCATTTTTTGGTAAAACTGCGTGTGACATTCTACATAGCCAATTGCCAAGACAAATATATGACTGAGCTAAATAAGCAAAGTAGTTTTCCTTTCACCCCTACCATTATTTTTTAAACTTTTTTGTCCTCAAAGTTAAAGCAAATTTACTTACAGACACAGTCGTCATCAGCACACAGTGTCTTGCTAGTAAGCTTCTCCATAAAAATTCCAGTTGCAAGAGGACACGTTAATCTGAGACACAAAAGTAAAATCATCAAATAAACACTTTGTGACATTTTTCTTTGCTGCAGCACTTGCTGAGTGCGTGCCAGCTCCAGCAATCCCCATCTTTTATGGAAGAGGCAGACACCTGGACAAACACACCAGGCTAATAGGAAGGGGCTGTGGCAACGTTCCATCGAACCAGAGCATAAGCAGGGGGAAAACCTCAGGGCCAACTCATAAAGCTGAATCCCTTCCCAAAGTCATTCTGTATTAACATTTTAATCAGCAACTGTGTTATTTAAATACGCTAAGCCCTCCTAGAGTTGTCCATAGCCTTAATCATACTTCAAGCAAAGTCTGAGAATGAAAATTAAGTCAGACCCTGGTAGGAAGCAAATGAAATTACATCCTTCTTAATTCTCCTCTCCTTAATTTTCACAAAGGCTCACGGACAAGCACGATCTTCCCTGCACCAAAAGCCCTCAGTGGCAAAGATTCCCCTGTTCCTGTCTACAGAAAAGACCGACTGGGACAATAGCAGATGGATGCAAAGTAGACAAACAATTAGGGAGCTGCAAGGCAGTAAAAAGGCTTTTCAAGTCAGCAATAAAATTTGAAATCTAAGAATTCAAGAACTGCATACTTGTACAGGCAAGATCCCTTCCACAGGGAGATGTGGCCAGAGGTCATGCCAGGACAGCAACCATTTCACTTTTCTTTACCTAGCTGAACTCCGTTGAGGGTTTGCAGGCCCAAGACACTTAAACAGTGCCACAGGCCAACTTAAAAGGTCCTCTTTATACCCTGGAGAGGATACCTAGAATTCATGTAAATTCCACAAATCTTGTCCTAGCACACATGAAGCAAGATTTGTAGTGAGTGTTTTGAGTAAGATAGATGCAGGCACATGTACAAGAACACATGCCACAGCAATTCACAGCACAGCTGTCAGGCTACAGCAGGCCGGTCTGGATTAGCACTTGGAAATAACCAAGGGCAAGTTTGGAAATTCACAAATTGCACTCCAGTGAACCAGTGTTTCCCAATTCATGAGGAAGCCTGAAGAGCTGCTGGCTGTACCAGTGTAGCGGGTTGAGTTT
>WEKY01038954.1:3163-49674 GCA_013390045.1 Picathartes gymnocephalus
CTGCACTTCCAGCATAACTTTTTCTTCCAGCTATATCCTCATCTGCAGTGTTTTGAAAACTTCTTAGATGAATCTCCCTCTACTATCCTGACAAGGAGAGGAGTATGTGTAGGAGCCTGGAGGTGAAGCAACTTGGAAAAAACCAAGTTGTCTAGAAAGACAGTTTTGGAGAAGAGTCCATGCAGCCTGTTCTGCGTAACTGTTAGATGTAAAGTAACTATCTTAATGTAGGTGTGTATCTGGACTAATACAGTACCTCCTGTCCCTCAACTAACCCTGAGAGGCAGAATAATCTGCATCAAAAACAGGCAAATCAAACCATAGTTGAATCTCCTTCTGGAAAACAAGAGGATACATAAAGAGAGAAAAAAAAAAAAGCATTCAGCTAGGACTAGAAGTCTCTTTCTGACCGGTGCTGAGGCCGAGACACAGAAATTCACAGATGCCTAGTCTGATCAGATTAGAGCTCGTCTGGAGGCAGCCATATCAAAGGTGTTGCAAAACTAACATGACTGTCCACATCTGAGCATGTTCTGGGTGGTCTCCATTGCATACCACCACAACTCACAGCCTCCTTTTAAATTTTTTTGGTTTTTCACCTATTCTTCCCATCACTCACCAGCTGACATCACATTCATATAGCTGGCATATTCTTTCTTGCACTCCCCCTAATCCCCTCCCAAACTCCTTTGGGAACAATGACATAAACATACTGTATGGAAGAAAACTGAAGCAAAAAGAAGAAAAGAAATTATACTAATACAAAGGATCAAGACTGTAATTGGAAATGCTGTCAGATACATACTTTGTGGCTTCTAGGATAAGACTGGACAACTTTAAGGAACACTTATCAGAAGAGCCTCAGTAACTACTACTTTGAGAAGAGCAAAAATATTCTTTTTTTCTTCAGTTTCTACTCATTTGACAACTGAGCCATATTGTAAGGAACAATTATACCACTTAAAATACTGAAATTGCAGTTTTAAGCTGAACACTACCCTTACAAAAAAAGCAATCTCTGATATGAATGGGACTACATGCTCTTCTCACCTTTAAGATACCCAACTGGACAGAATTAAGAAAGTCTAAGGGGTTTTTTAATATTTGCAAGTTTTAGTCATAGAAATATTACAAGTAAAACTGTTTTTCTCCAAGACAAAGTTAGCAGAAATAGAGCCCAGATTCTGGCTCACTTTCAGTTCTACTGGTAGGTTTACAAGTCTGATGCCTCTTTCACACAAGAGCTTCTTTGCAGCAAGCCCTTTTTCTTTCTTTTGAAGGTCTTCTTCACTCTATGATCCCTGCGTCTCATTCCTCTTTGAAGCCAGATGTCAGAAAGACCCTGCTTTTACATTTTGTGGTTTTTATGGTATACAGGCATAAAATGGAAAATGAAAACTCAGAACTCTGTAGGCTACTGACACCCTGTCCAAAACTTGAAACCAAAGGTTTATTGATTCCCAAATCAAACATAAACTGGGAAAGGGGAAAGATGCAGACTGATACAACTCTGTGATCAGATATGTTTTCATCATCAAAAAGAAGAGACAAATCCTAACTTTCAAACACATGATACTTTCATAACAATTCTCTTCTGCTTCATACTACCAATATGCAACTAACTAAGATTTCCTTCCATCTCTCTTCTTAATACCCTGATATCTGTTTCCAATTCAGTTTTCTGGCTTTTCCAAAATAATCACAAGTTATTCAGCATGTGATAGGCAAGTGAATGTGTAAGTTCACTCCTTTATTTTAACAACTGTAAACAAAAGCAATGCAGACATAACTATTTTGGCAAGAGCTGGCAACAGGAATAATAGCCCACTGCAGACTTGGTGTGCTCTGTGACAGTTAGTTAATGCTGAAGTCTTGGAAATTTTTAAATATGACCTAGATTAAACCCAGCATAGTGCCCTCTAGAAATATAAATAATTTTTCTAAGTTAATGTATAGAGTTCCTAAGTAAAAACACCTATTCTTTATTGTCACAGAGCAACTCTCCCTTTTAGAGGGTGCAGACCAACCTTTAGGCAGTTTAGACTGCACACCCTTTTCGATGTACCCCTAACTTCAATCATTAATACAAGGTGAGGAATGTTCTCCCATCCATTTCTCTTTCACTCAAGGGACAAGTGATTTCACTGCTCTACTGCAATCACCACCACCAATTCTCTACAACACAATCCAAACACTTATGCCTGACCTCTCAATTTCATTCTCACTTCTCATTTTCCATATCATATGCCCTACTCCTCTGTAAAATTCCTACCACTCTTCTATTCTGTCATATCAGAACAGTGTTCTCTATTTTTCTAGTCCATTACTACTCTTTTTCATTTACCCTTTCCTTTACACTATGATCAGAAAATCATGACAGATTTATCCACTGCAAATAGCTCATAAAATTTACATTCTTTTCCATTCTCATTGCAAAAGCATTAATCTAGGCTCTCACTCTATATTTTTGCTACAGCAAACTCTGGGTTTCTACATACTTCTTCCCTTTCCCATCATCCAGCCTAAATTGCTGCCATAAAAATTGAGTTTCCATGTCTGTAAGTCTGACTAAGGCAAGTTCCTTTACAAATTCTTTCACTTACTTCCTCTTAAGTCTCCACACCAAATGTCAAAGACTGCAATAACTAATTCCAGTAAGTTCCTCACTCTAGCTTTTTGCTCACAACTTCAGACCAAGTCACACATGGTTTACCACCACTCTCATTTTTGGGACATTCTCCAAGTAGCCTTACGCCTGAAGCCCAGTCTGGCATTCCTCTGTCCTTTCTTTCAATCCTTCTTCAAAACAAACTCTTCCAGGCAGCATCCAAATCTTAATCCTTCCCATAATAAAGTGGTAGCTGAAGAGATGACAAGGATGTAAAATATTTGACCAACATTTTCTTAATACTGGGATCCAAACTCCAGTTTAGTATGTTAGCTTTATAAACAAACAATACCACTTTCTCTGGCAAGCATAGAATCCACTCCTACTGAATGTAAGCTTTCATTTTCAGGAGTTTCATCTACACATCTTTCTTGTGACTGCAACTTTCTTTCTAACTGCATACCAAGACAGTGTTCTCCTGGATTTTACACACAGCTTTCGCCCCCAGACCACTGCGAGATGACAGAGGCAAATTTCTCAAACCTACCCTTCTGTCTTTACTGAAGGCCCTTCACAGGGGTTTAAGTTACTGCCACAAAGTAACTTATTACCACCACTCTTATTTCCAAACTGTCAGCTGGGACAAATGCATAATTTGAGTGTTTGCTTCAATTAGTTGAATTTTATTTCTCAATATGACTACCTGAAGTGTGATCTGGGATGCCCATTATCACATAACATACATAAATACACTTTTCTACACTTTAAACAGAAAGGGACACACAATACTAAAACAAAAAATCCTTTCTCAGTAGTAGAAGGGATTAATTGCCACTTTTCTTCAGTAACTATGTTTGCGCATAAAGTAAGATAAGCACACTAATTTTGTAGTGGCTGATCAGAAAGCTAAATTTCAAGTTGAAATAGTTTTTCTTACTATGAAAACTTGTGACCTGTGCAGTCACCTAGGACTAGCTACTTTACAATTCTTTTGTCCTGTTTTTATCTCTTGACCTTTTCTGTTAGTACTTCTTGTTTGTTTACCATTTTAAACATTCAGGATACAAGACATGTCTTCAAAGTCAGTGAATTTAAATTCAGCACATATTGACAGAAAGACATTACAAACCAAAGGCTGTAGAAAACCTTCAAAGAGGCTTGTCGATTCTGTTAATCATCTAACAAACACATGGTCACATTTCGAAAAACTGCCTCAATTTTGGCAGCACTTTTAACTATCTCAGAACTCAAAAGTGAACCGTCACTGCCTTAAAGGCTTCCTGTACAGACAGAGTTGGAGGATTCCCCCAGTACACCAGAGAAAAAACTCTACAATGTTAAATTTTTGTTATGTCTCTTATAAACAGAAGATTTCACATTCCTTAAAAAAATTGAAGCGAGAACCAAATATAAAATACACATTAATGTAAGACTGGAAAAACATTCCTGAATAGTAAATCATCTATGCTCCCTTTAACTTCCAAACCACGACTTTTGCATTTTTTTCTACGACCAAATATTTGTTTGTGTTCTACACTAACACGATCAGTCCTTACAACATAACAATTTGAATCACCTACGCCATATGCTATAGTGCCTTTAAATAAAGTATCTCCTGTTCAATAAAATGTAAAATGTTAAGTTTATTTAAAAGAATACATTATTGAAAACTAGTCTAATGTTAGAATTTCACGATACACACTAAAGACATAGGCATGTACAGCTCTTCCAGTCCCTACTGACTGCAAGCTGATTACTACGGAACATATCTTGGATGTGGGTAATGAGAAACATGGGGGTTTTAATACTAGTTCTACACATATGTTTTGATAAGAACAATGAATTCTAGTTGGAGAGGCAGGATACTTTAATACTCAAAGCTGTTCTGTCTCTCCATAGTCACTGCTACATTCCATCTTCCACAGTACTCAAGGATATAGTGTCCTGATGATGTTGGATAGTGTCTACAACTATGTATTTTTTAAAAATTCCGCTAGCAAAAGTAGCATGGATTTCTTATTTAAACTGTATATCCTTAAACCAAATCTTAAGTAACATTGCTGAATTTGCAAATCAGTGTCTCTTCCTTAGAAAGCACAAATAACATTAAAAATAGTTAACATTTTCAGATGAATTTCAAAGTAAAATCCCTATGCAAACTGTAGTTAAACACCAAGCAAGACTTCTAGACAAGGCTATAGTACTTACATTACTTGGTTTCAATCTATTTCTAGATTTTTACCCTAGGTCCAAAACTAGAACTGTGATAGACCTAAAAGGCAATATTAGTTTCCTTCTTAGCTGTCAAGATCACTGGTTAAGGCAGAATTTAAGGATAAATAGGACAGAAATGGTACATCTTGGATAAGCAATGTCATTAGAATGGAAACAACATACAGAACTTTCTCTTCTTCTCCTGGAATGAGGGCGTTTGTGCCCATTTTTGTACTTGACACAAAAGCAATCCACCTATCTTGGTGCAGAAAATTGTTTTTTCTCCAAGAAATGAAGAATTTTCTACTACAGCCATTTAATGCAATTCTACATTAATTAAGCTGTTTTTACTATTGCTTCAGGAATGCAAACTAGAAAACTTCTAACATATTTTACTTCTAGGGAGAGATAAATACACCTACATTACCATGTGTGGTGTATGCACATTATATACCTGCAGTAATCAGTTGTTAAATCCAATATTCTCCTCAAAAACTTATGTTGCCAGCACGTGGGGTACCTGACCTCCTAGCTAGAGTTATTGTGCTGATGATCTCTGGCAAATACCTGGGCTTCCCTCTTCCTGCCTTAATATTCTGCTCTCTTCATGCCTTTTCTCATAGAAGGTATATAAAAGGGCTTGGCGGCTGTGCAAAAAGAACACCCTGCAATTTAATTTTCAGAGACTTGACCTATCCTGACCGGATACAGCCCAAACTACCACCCACGTAGCTCACAGCAGTATCCAGATTCCCAGCTCTCCTATGACATGTAACAAGATACGTACTCATTGCATGGATAAAATCATAGATACATCTCCAGTCACGTAATAAGAGTGTGCCTGAATATCCTTGCATACTCACTCCTTCACACTGACACATCTCCCAGGGTGGTGGTGAGGGGGTGTGCCTGCCTGATACTTTCATTCCCAAGATGTTCAACCCTCAACTGGCATCAGTAAAAACAAAATGTCAGCACTGTTGTTTCATGTTACAGACTGGGATCATGAGAAGACTGGGAACATCTCCTGCTCTGGGTATGTTTATCCTGAATAATTCATTAGTATGTAAATATCTCATTTAGATAAAATATCAGTTAGATAGCTAGAAATGAGGTAGCTCCGGAAATGGAAACTAGACTAACATGATAATCCACCCATGCTTGTTTATATTCTTCAAAGAATTCAGACATACATGGCTGTGTGGGGATACCTGCACTATTATGGAGACATACCAGCAGCGTAATTTCCTCTGCAGGACAAGAAAATTCTTGCAGAACAGGTAAAATTCTAAGACTACCCAGCTCAGTGAGAATTCTTAACACGTGAAAGAAAAAAATCTTGTAATAGAGCTTCTTCAACAATTAAGATATTGGTAAGAAAGAGGGTATCACTTCTACAGCATTCCTTGAAGATTCCTTGGAAAAAAACAGCTGGCTTTTCAACTGACAGTAATGAACCAACAAAAACGTATCTCATAAGAAGTGTAATCGAATCAAGCTTCAGAAGACTATCACCCTCTTTTCTGCTATTATTTGAAAGCCAGAACCAAGACTCAACATGGAAACAGTGGTTTGCTTTGGAAAGGGTCCACAAGCTCCTTTCTTATAAAAGTGTAAAATCTTGGAGAAAGTCATCACATGTTTCTCCAAAGAGCGGTTCTAAAACATATATTGTAATTGTTTTGTATATGTTCTCTTCACATGACTTAAGATCTATTAACTCAGTTCGATTCAATCCCTTCAAATAACATCCACCACAGAAAATCCAAAAACACACATTTTTTCACCCCTAAAAAAAAAAGTAACATTAGATTCAGTATTTGTCCATTTATGCTACCACAATACTATATATATTTTTATGCCCAACAGCTTTATGTTTATCTCTCCTTATTTATACTGTTTTCTATAAAACTAAATTTAGTATCTTTACATAAATAATATCCAACTAGTAAGAACAGGAGGCTCAGGGGAGACCTTATCGCTCTCAAAACTACCTGAAAGGAGGTGGAGGTCAGTCTCTTCTCTGAAGTAACAAGCAATAGGCCAAAAGAAAATGGCCTCAAGTTGTGCCATGGAAAGTTTAGACTGATTATTATGAAAAGATTTCATCATGGCAAAGGTTGTCAAGCACTGTAACAGGCTGCTTAGGGACGGGATTAAGCCACCATCTTTGGAGGCATTTAAACGATGTGCATATGTGGCTTTCACGGACATGGTTTAGTGGTGGCCTTGACAATGATGGACTTGATGACCAAAGAAGGTCTTTTTCAACTTAAATGATTTGATGATTCTATTCTATGTTTTAAAGAAAAGCTGTGCAAAAGACTCAAGATGTTTTATTTTTGAACAATACAGTATCACTCTAATTTTATGTTCTGTGTTCATCTGTTTTGATACAGGACAAATATCTTAACTACTGTAGACTGGAATTCATAACACAAAACATTAAAATAATTATTTCTGCCATATAAAACTCAGGAAATCTCTGCTGTAGTCATAGAATAGGCATTAAATCTCAGCTGTAGCACAGTTACATTCAGTAATCTCCTTCTCCACACAATTAGAATGGAAACTAGCTAACACCCAACAAAAGCAACATTAACTGCATTAGTAGTGTGATAAAAGCTTTTAGAAAATACTTGTTTTTTCTTTCAGGTGTTAGCATATACAGTGCATAGCACGTATCTAACAAAGAGTTTTCCATGTCTGACCACCTGAATAAACGCCCCAAGCCAGAGATCTAAGGATAGGAAACGAACGATTCAACAGTGACTGATAATCATTTATTCTCTCAAAGGAAAACCAACACTTTTGCACAGCTGCGAAAGAATGATTTGAGGTTCCTCTAAACTTGTCAAATTTCCATGAGAAGAAGAAATGCTAAGAATTCAAAAGTAAAGCAAGACTATATAAACCACTTTATTATGCTAATATTTCTAGCCTTGTTTTAAAAAGGACCTTAGCAAGGTGGTAATAATATATATGAGATATATAATCTTTAGATCAATTAGATGCTTAAACTACTGAATGCTATGCCAGTGTAAAAGTAATGCCAATGCTACCGCAAAATAAAAGATGTGCTTAAATTCAATGGTTATTTGTCAGACACCATCTGCTTTTTCTTTCATTCTTTTCTGATTTTGATCTGTAAGAAACCACATCAGTATCAAATGTCAGTTAGTTCTTACTCAAACAGAACAGCCCAGACACAGCGGCTGCACCAGCTGACTTGGCTGACCTAGGCCTAGAGTAAAAACAAACCCCTATAAATCACCAGATGTAAGCAATTGAATAGTGATCAATTGAATTAACTGAACAGCTTTCCAAAGTTTATTGTATTGTTTTAACCCTTCAGGATTCTTCAAGAAAAGTAACTTGCAATTTGTATTCAAGGACAGGATTTGGCCAGAGGACTACGTATTAATAGCTTCAGACACTTTAGATTCCCATTGATAAAATGCAAATCCCACACATGAAAACCAGGTCTTTTTTTCTTAGTAACTACTTTTCTATACCTTTCTTCTACAGTTTATTGAAACTAAATCACAGAAAAAAATTCCAACTAATTTATCATCAGGAATAAGATTTCCTTCAAAATCAACTTCTTTGGGGCCTATGTGCCTTTTACAACTTTATACTCATTTACAAATGAACACCAAGTAACCTACTCATTTCTTTCATGCAAAGCAATGAACATGGACACAATCATGTGTCACAATTTTATGTATTAACTGTAGTCATAAAAAAATGTGCCACACATTAAAATGGGCTCAAAAAAAATTTCAAGACATTGGCAAAATGTCTTCTAACCTAGATAGCTGTTCTGAAGCTGCATCTCAAGGGGATTTCCCTGTATTGCCCAGTGAAATTAATGGAATTCTGCCATGATTTAATACATCAGGATCTCAGCCAAAATGCTAACAACAGAGCGCAGGTCTTGTTTTAAAGACAGCACTGTGCAAGTTTGTGTAGCATTTACTGATGTCTGTACAGTGCCTAGCACAACAGGACTGAGGCTTCTGGGCACTACCACAACACAAATTAATTCTAATGCAGTCTTTGCATCCAAGAAGCACAAAAACTACAAGGATTAAGCTCAATTATACACATTTTAAAGAACTACTAAATAATATCACATAATCAACTTCAGAACCACAAGCTGCTCTATTCCCAATTATTTCACTTTAATCTCTGTAATGCACACATTTCCATGAAGCCTGTAGAGTTAGTTCCACTAATCAGAGACAAGAGTAAGATCTACTTACAAATACAGAAGAGTTATATTTGCCGAGACTGGTCCCAGATCTGGAATGATCTCCAGTTCATTGTTGTTCAACTTCCTATTAATATTACAAAAGAGAGAGTTAGCTTTGATATTCAGCAGAAGTATGTACATTGGACTTGCTAAACTGTGTCACCTCAAAATTAAAAAATAATTCCAGTTTCACTTAATGTAAAATATCAGAACAGCAAGTATCTCTGTTGTTCAAGCAACCATCCCTAGTGAAGTAACTAAAAATTAGCATACACAAACACAGGTTGGGTATTTTTGGTTGGGGTTTATGTTTTGGAATGGTTTCTAATTAAGACAAATTAACTTACACTTCCTGAAGACTATGAAGGTGATCCAAGATACTGGTCTTGATTGAAGATAATTTGTTGTGACTTAAGTCCCTATGAGGTTACAAAAATAAACACCCTGTGAGTTTTGCCATACAATGTCAGGTAAAGCAATACAATTTCAATCCAAATTATGTTCTTACTTGTCTCCAAGCACATAAAAAGATCTTTTTTATATTAGTAAAATTACAATAGAAACTCATTTGCTTATACAAGGTATAAATATACAAATACAAATGCAAATACCTTGATCGCAGGTAGCAGCGTGAAAAGAAATTCCTGTTATCTCTGAACAATGTAGAACTGTTCATGGGAATGTGCAAAGGACCCATGAAAAACATCCTTAAGATTTTGACTCAGATACATTAACAACTCCTCTCCCACATCCCCCTTCACAACAAAAGATATGGCGATAACAACCTCTTGGTTATTTTAACAAGGAAAATTCAAAAACCAACAGTCATTGCAGTCTCATTCCTTGAGTTAATCATAATATTTGTACCATTTACTCTTCTCACTCATGTCTCAAAAGGAATGCATATCTCACAAATACACAATGAGGACTCTCCATAAACTGCAATTTTATTTTCATGCTTTCACAAAATTCAGGATATAATTTTCACATAACTAAATTTAATGGAGAACTTAAGAAACAGCAAAAGAAAACAGACATAGCAAGGGCTAATTCTGAGTTTTAACATGTCTGTACACTAGTGATATTAATACCACACTTAATTACACTTGAAGAAGTAGCTCAAACATTTGGCTTGTGCCATGTTGTATTGAAGATCTCCAGTATATATTGATGCAGTTTATAAGCAATCTTGTTAGCACCTTCGCAGCATTTGCTATGAAACAAGCCAGGTACTAAAAACACTTCTTGTTGACCACAAGAAATATTTTTCCTTACAGTGTCATGCATCTTTACCCTCTCAAACACTTGACACCATACAAGAGTCCTAAGAAATTTTGGCTGTAGCCTCAGAAGTACTGGAAACATAACAGCAATCAGAGTGACCATAAAGTAAAAGACAGAAAAGCTAACTGCAGGAACTCAAACCTGCACGTCTCTAAACCTCTGCACAAGTCGTACAGACTCACACCTCACCTTATAACCAGGACTAGCTCTGTTGAAGGCCTCCCCCTTCTCAGTCACTCATCCACCAACACGTGCACTTTTCTGTTTCCCTGCTACAGACTATCAATACCTCACCAGCATCAATCCAGACATCTGCAAGCATTTGTTCCAAGTTAAAACACTGCATCTATCCAAGCCAGCAAACAAAAACTACATTTTTAATGAGTTCTTAAATTCACTCCAGTGAGTGGCTGTAATGCAGACACATAGAAAGAAATTAATCAGCACACCTCAGCAGTGAGCACCTGTAGCATCAGGTAAAGGGAGGTTTAAAAAGCACCCTTTTGAAAAAAAATTGCTCACACTTAATGATACTTTTCCCCATGCTAGTTAAGTACTAAAGAGTCATCCTGATGGGGTCCTCATCAAGCCACACAGGCATGAAGTGTTATTTCAAGTTGGATCTATGAGGAAACTACATGACTCGTCACTTTTTCTGAGTAAGATGACTCCGTACAGTCATCTGTGCTGAGCACGCCAAATACAGGCCAGACTGCCATGGATGTGTCTACTCTCCATCTACAGTTCCACAAGTGAAGAAACCTGATGAACAGCATATCCCTACTGCACACAGAACAGAACTGGCTTAAACAAAGCCAAGTTCAGTGTCTGTGCTAGGCATTCTGCTGTGACTAAGCCCTGAAACACCACAGATGCAGAGAACTCCAGTTTCCCTGCACCATGACTCCATATACTCAGACACCGGTGGAATGCTGCAACCCAGCCAAGCACCTACATTTCCTTAGCTGAACACGTGGATACTAAAACTCTGTTTCAGATTGTCCCATCTGACTTGTTCAACATTGCCAGGACAGTTTCATTGTCACTTTGTCCTCTCCTCCAGTTAGCAGTTAAAAAAAACTCCAGTAATAATAAAAATTAAGTATAAAAAATAATCCCAGGCACATATGGCTATTATGAGGGGTACCACCAGTACTCTGCTGCACGGTGTGCTCTGAACCAGCCAACTGGACCAGGCCCAGCAAGCTGCTGAGCTGTGGCACCAGCGCCTGGCTCAGGGCCATGGGCAGGGAAAAGAGATGTGCTGTGTTCCCCAAGCCAGGGCTGCATGCACAGGGCAGAACTGCAGGGATGAATGGCTTTTTCCAGAATAAAGGAAAGAGGCTGAGGGCTGGGGGAGAGCCCACCTAGAGCAGGGGAACACACTCCACCACCTTCAGGTGGCCAAAGAGGGGCTGTTTTCAGAGACTCAGCTCCGGACTCAAGCACCTAAAATATATCTGGTGCCTTCGTTCAGGTGTCTAAACCCCAACAGATTTTCCTCTTAACGATGGAATACCAGTACAGTGTCAATGTCTTCAAAAGTCCACTAATGTTAATTTCACCATTATGATTTTGAGTTCTCCTGTACATTAGGTTAACCACACTTAAAATAGAGGACTGCATCTTCCACTGCTTAAAAATCTAGTGCAAACATTCTCCTGGTCATACACTGGAAAAAAACCCTGTTTTTAATATCTGAAGGCATTAGCTGCACAGACTTGAAATTCTCACACTGCACTCTTAAGTGTAAATACTGAAAAAGTATGCTGCTACAAAAATCTAGACAGCAATCTAACTTGGTCGTTAAAGGCAGAGCAGAGACAGTTTCTGCCCTTAAACTTAATTCAGTATTTGGCTTTAGTGTGTAGAGATTATAAGAACTATGCAAATAAACAGCCAAAATTTAGTTAAGTTATGGCTGTTAGTGCCTAACATGTTACTGTTGTTCACACTTCAGACAAGACTTAAGAATCAGTAATTATTTCAACAAAGAGATTTCAACATTAGTGTTAAAAACCTGCATTTCTCCATTTCACCTAAAAACTCTGCAAGAAGTTTATTTAAAGCATGTTTGCCTAGAGGACCTACCAGACAGTAACAGACGTGAGTAGATTTGTTCTGCTGGAGTTATAACATGTTAAAAAAAAAAAAAATCTGGCAGAGTCCTTAAACTATAAAAATCCTGCAATTACAACCACTGCTGTGCATGATCACCACAGCGGAGCCAGACACTTTCACTCATAGCTCAAGCTCACTTCCATCTGGAGTCTATCAAGGCAACCGTGAGCGTAACCAACACTAGGTTTCAAACTACTTTTTTTCTGTTTGTTTTTTAACACTAAAGATACATTCACATTTTCCAAGTAGCACCTACTTCAAAAAATACATACATAAAAAATTTCTTATGCCTGGTTTACTTACAGCAGGTTGTCAAATACAAGATGGAAAAAAAAAACCCCAAAAAACCCTCCAGACAATACTGAATTGCCTGTGTAATACAGTATACATGCTTGTTTACCAACAGCTGCATAAAATACGTATTATAAATACTACTAAACATTATTTCAGTACTATTGCCATAAGAAACTCCATGAACATTCAGGAAAAAAAGCCTTGCAAGTTACATTTTAAGTTCAATCACAGTCGTTGGAAGTGAACCAAGAGTTAAAATATTTGCCTTTTACTAATGATCTAAGTGAAGCTTAAGCCTGTAGAAGTTTCTCAAACTTATAAGCACTGGATTGGCACAATTTTTTAAAATATAAAAAGCTATCATGCCAGTTGCAAAGCTACAAGTACATTTCAGTCCAATGCATTTCTCAATATACCTCAAAACAAGCACAAAGTTGGAAAATTATATTTTTCCTTCACAGAAATGGAACTGACAGCATTCAAACATTAAGATTATTACTATGTGTTTTCCATTTCTGAGTTTTTCTTGTATATTAAAACCAAATCACATGGGGGGAGAAAATTCCCTGTGATTATTCTTGCTACTAGAATTTCAAAAGTCATACAAAATAGAACACACTCTGAAAAATCAGAAACCAGATTCATATTCAGAAATTCTTTATAGCAATAGTAAGAATATATACCTGTTCTTCACCTCACATTTCTAATAGAAGTGATTGGACATTTAAGGAGAACTGCCTCCGCTTGAGAAAGCGTGCCATGGTTTTTGCCCTCTAAGAACCTGTTCTATGAAAGAAACTATTTTCTATGTTCCATTATGTTTGTATGACCATCTTTTGTAACTCACAAGTCTCAGCATTAGCTAAAACTTAACTGTGAACATCAGTCTGTGTTAAAAACTGAAAGGAAGTCTAATGCATAAAAGGAGAGGGCAAGTGCTTCTTCTCACATTTTATAGATACAACTTTTAGACTCTAACTTAATTTACAACACTTAGTCACAGTTATCATCTTCTTCCTTAGAGAACTCAGAAACCTGAGCCCCAAGTCAAATTTTAAAATGCAAATCCAGCAGCAGTTCCTTAATCAGTCCCACTGGGGCCTATAGAGCTGCTAATTCAGCAGAAATCAGCAGAGCTGAGAAACAAAAAGCCAGGCTGTAGCTGTTTTAAGACACTGATCCAAAGTGACTCATAAATCAGCTTGCTATGCTCAAGCTTTAGTCTGGATAATATTGAAAAACAGCTGTGAAAACCATACAGCTTTTTTTTCCTGGCAATTCTGGTAGAGAACTAGAGGATTTATAAAATGTAAATACTAAAGATGTAATACAAACACAAGTGAAAACCATTTTTCAGACTTTCCCTGCTGCCCCACCGCCAGTTCTAGCATTCCTGAGTGAACCTGGTAAAGGGTACAGCAGTGCCAGCAGGAGTTTGCACACATGGAGGACGCTGGCCAATGCTCAATACTCTTCATCCTCCTCCAGCTCTAACAACGCCATATTCATGCAATATCGAGATATACATCCTGGAATTAAATGGAAATCTAACTTCAAAACTATCTGTACACAAAGCCATTATTAATGTTTATCAGTTTTCAGTAGACTGTTACCTCCCAGGAAGGTAATAGAAGAAGGTATTTTTGGCTAAAATCACAGTAAAGTTGGTAATTATTGCCTGTTCCTGTTTACACTCCACTTTGTGAAGCCACTTCCATACAAAGCAATAGACTCACATCTGCCACTAAGAAGGTGACATAACTCAGGTTCATTTTTTTTCCCCTCCTTGTCCATTCTGAGGTCACTCTCATTTTATTTCGGCAGGGAATTTGAACAAAAAAAGGCATGAAAGAATGCAGCAGAAGTTTCAAAAACCTGCTCTCCATATGGGTGAGTATAGATGAGCAAAGAAAGGTGTAAAGCCTAACATGGGCCTAGGCCTTCCCAGGCAGAAGAGCTTTCACTCTCCTGCTTGGGGGTCTCGCCTGCGTATGTTGAGAACGTGGTAAAAAAAGCTGTTGTTTTCTCAAGAGGACTGGAAAGCCTGCAATTAAATTACTAGCCTTTGGCTATGCTCACTATAGAGTTTCATGGAAAACGTAGTAGACACATAGCAATAAAATTCATAAACAGTCTTTTACAATTTGTAATGTGCAGTTTGTTGCAACAATAATCCAGACTAGTCAAACCTTTTTTGCATATGTAAAGCTGAAAGCATTAATTATCTTACAGATTGCACAATCCCAGGTCCAAGTATTGGGGAAGCTGGAGGTAACAGACAACGCCACACTCTTCCTTGTTCTTATTAAGAGGAGAAGAAAGAGCTGGATACTTCTAAGGCATTTGTCACAAACAAAAGAAATATTTACACAAAAGCAGACAGACCACATGGTTTGGTGACACCTACAAAGATGTACTTCTGTGAGTTTAAAAGCAAGTGACACAGCTGTCCAATGAGTAATCACAGCAGGGTTTCTTACAACAGACCAAAGCTTATTTATACAAGCGGAACTTATTTTCTCTAACTTTTAAAGGAATGTGAACTTACATAAGGGCAATTTACACTACCAAGGGAATTCTAATTAGAAAAACGTCCCTTGAGCTAACAAAAAAGCCCCGCAATGTGTTTAATTGTCTCTCGGGAGCGTAAGTGGAAAAGACAAATTTGGGTAACTGCTAACGAAAAATGCTTTTTAAAGCAACTCTAAAAAATGAAAAGTTCTGGGATTTTCCCCTTGTGTTTTTATTAATCACATATGAATTGTAACAGCATTGATGTATATTAAGCTAAGAAACTAAACTATAAAGCTTACCTTAATATCAAAATAAAATCCTTAGATTTTGTCAGAAAACTTAAGTGGGCATACTGAAACAGTTCAAAAGAATAAGGATGAAATACAACAGAAAACCAAACCAGTTGTTGAATGTAAAGCAGATCCAGTGTTAGATCCATATGTTACAATCACATAAGCCAAAAAAGAAAAAAAAGGAAAAAAATGTTTCTTTCCCCTTACACTTTCCTACACCAGTCCTGGAAATAGTCAACTCCCAGAGCCATGCCTGTGTTCAGTTCCATATGGTGTCAATATAGCCATCCACATTTCATGAGTAAAGCAGCATGACCTCCAGACGAGGCAATTGAACAGAATTAGCCACAACTAATTGAAAGTCTTCCTGTTTACTTTAAAGCCCTTATCTCGATCTGCTTTGAAAACGTAACAGAAAATTAATACGACTAATATAGAATATCTTTCAGTGACATGCGATTAAAAACAAATGTGAGAAGTTCCTCGGCCATTTTCAAGCTTTAAGAAAGCTGGCCTAATTTATGCTTTTTCTATAGAAGTTTGTCACTGAAAGTAACTTTTCCTCAGCTGGCACTTGGGTTCGCGCTGCCCTGGATTCGGCCACTGCGCGGCACCGGGCCCAGCGGGCCCGCACCATCGCCAGCTCAAAACCTACCCAGGAATTGAGAGCCCCACGAAGCAAACCAATAGCAGCTTTCCCGACACACCGATCAGTGCTAACGCGATGATTACTGCACGTTGTCCAAGAAAGTCAACAGAAGTGTTTCCTCGCCCTCTCCGACACTGAGCTGCACTCCCGGGCCCATTTCAGCCGGGCGCTTATCGCCACCACAGTTCGGGGCCACAGCCCGCCCCAAGGAACGCTGTCCCGCTGCGGCCACCGGCGCCCTCACCACGCCCGCTGACAGCTCGGCCGCGGCCCCGGCGCTGCCCGCTCCCGCACCTCGTTGCCGCCACCACACCCGCGCTCCCCTCAAAGCCTGCCCGTCCGCGGCCCCGGGGGCAGAAGATGGCTAGCGGGTGCGGGACGGTGCCCCCAGTCCGCCACGGTGCCCGCCGCCCCGATACTCACAGCTGTACCGCCCCTCGCGGCAGCCGCTCGGGCAGCCGGCTCAGCTCCAGGCGGCTGCAGGCGACGAGGTGCCCAGCGCAGCGGCAGGGCTCGGGGCAGCGGGCGGCAGCGGGACGGCCGCCCAGCAGCAGCGGCAGCAGGAGCAGCGCCGGCAGGACNCTGACAGAGCCGGCCGCGGCACGACCTCCTGCTTCTCAGCGCGGGTGGCGCCTGCCGCTCATGCCTCGGAGCGGCCGCTGAGGGGGGAAGGCGGTGGGGCACGGGGGTGTAGAAAAAAGTAAAGACAAGAAAGCGGGAGGGGACCACAGCGCCGCCGCCAGCCTCTCCGCACACTTTCCGCCACCTCAGCCCGCCTCCGCGCGGCCGGGGGAGCCCCGAGCACGGCCCGCCCCGCCGCAGCCCCCTCCCATTGCCATGTGACAGCCGCGGCCAGGCCCCGCGGGGTTGGGGGTGGTGGATGGTGGGCAGGGTGGGGGTGTGCCGGCTTCGTGCCCCGCTGCTGCCAGGCCTCGGTGGCGGCACCCCCGGGCCCCCGTCCAGCCCCCGGCCGCAGCACATGGCCGGCCTCGCAGCACGGCGGGTGCTGCTGTAGGATTCTGCTGCCGTCCTCGGCCTCTCTGTGGGCGGGCGGGAGCGGGCAGTGGGCCCTGTGTGCCCTGAGCGTCACCCACCACGGCCGGGCCGAGGTGAGAAGGCATGGGCACCATGGCCTTGCTCGCGCGGCGTCTCCCTTTGCCATCACACCAGGTGTGGTGGTAATCCAGAAGCTGCTCCAGAGGCCCCAGCGGCTTCCCAGCCAAGCCTGAGGTCACTGGCCTGTAAAAGGTGAGGTGAGGTTAACTCCTGCCTTCCGGGTCCTACATGGATAGTCCAGACACTGTAATTAAGCCCATTATGTTCCCCACAGGATCCCAGCTCAAAGGTTCAGGGAAGTGGTCAGGACGTACAGATTCCACATCTGTGAGGTAATCGATGTAATTTAAGTAAATACCTATTATTCAAGTTCCATATGTAAGCCCGGACCCTGCAACGGGTTCAATTACTGAAAGCTTCACATCCCCCTACTCTGCAGCAGCAGCCATCAAGTTGCTCACGAACACTGCTTTCCCTCTGACCTTTATATGTACACCTGAAAGGTGGCAGACATCTTAGACACTGTGAACCTGGAGCCTCAAAAGTTGTGACAGCTCCAGTATCAAGATTTGTAAGGTTGAAACTTTGTCCCGGTTTTTATTGTTTCCATGTATATCTCATGATTTTTGTTAAAGAAACAAAACTACATTTTAGCCGGAAGTCATGAGTTTGCAAGCCAGACTGACAAGTCCTAAGTAACTACGTTCGTGTGCCACTGTCAACATGACTGTTTCAGATGCATAGGGTGTGCAGAGCTGTGCAGTGTTTTGCCAGCTTGTGCTCCATTGACCACTGGTGTTCCTTAAGGAAATTACCATGGGAAAACAAACAAATGCTGGAGGAACACACTTTTTTCTACATATAAAAGCAAGCAAACAAGCAAAGGAACAAAATACAGGGTATAAATTACTTAGTATGTTGTCTTAGGTTGCAATGCAAGATGTAACAAACCAAGACATATGTCTTTACAAGTTATTCTTTTTTATTTAAAGTATATGAAAACTGTCCTGGCACCATTGGCATGTCACTGTTGCAGTTTCTTTTCCAGTCTTCCTTTGGAAAACATTAGGGTGACATTGCATCAACAAAGCCTGCGAAACACTGAGCTGTTTTAAACAGACAGAAGGACAGTGCCAAATTTGGATTTTTGAAGCTATCCATCATTAGTCTGTACCTGTTTCCATGGAAGTCAGTGGGAAAGCTTCCTTTCTCAAGTTCCGGCATTTGTTCTAGCTGTCCAGTTGTTTCACACCATAACACCAAGATACAGAGACACTTGAACATGTGTTTATATATGGGTAAGATATGCTATACTTGTTAATTTTGCAAAGTAATCAAAAAATCAAGAGAAGGATCTTTATGTTGCTCCAGGTAATTATTGAACGATCTACAAAAATTAAAATAGATTTAAGGTAACTGAGCATTGTATTATGATTCCCAGAGTGCACAGCAAAGGGCCTCACTTTTCTGGGAAAAGTGAGCTTCTCTTATCTTGAGTGTTGGTAAGCGTGATGTTTCACTAGTAGGTGGCAAGAGAGTCATTAAGCTGTCAGTTTTAACATCCAAGGAAAAGAAAAATTAGAAACAAAGTATTTTGAACTTAATTTATCATAGCAGTCAATAATATATACACTGCATATGTGAACTATGGAACAAGAGAGAATCTGAGAAACAAAAGCAGGAAAAAAAAGAGATGAAAAGGGCAGGAACTTCTGGTTTTGTAATTCTGAAAACCACTCATGCAGTCAGGGAATACCGTACCCTTAGAAAAACCTAATGCATATTTAGTGCTAGTAATACATGAAGCTGTTTTAAATTAAGCAAGTTAAATCAATTCAGAAAATTAGTTCATTTGTCTTTGCAGCTTCTTTTATCGAAATAATCAATATTATGAATCCTACAATGCTTATATATACTTATAGGTATATGTACTTCAGAGTCCATGACAGAAAATCTTTCTTCCCACAGGGAGATTTGCTCTCTTCAGAAATCTCAAGGGCTGATTCTGCACCTCATATGAGCACTGCAAGCTCTGGCAACCCTCAGTTACAGGCATCTCTTCATCATTGGTTTCAGGTTGAGAGTGTACTGTGACTGTACAGAAGCAAATACAAGTCCCTCCCTCACAGGTTTGGCTGGACTATATCTTACAGGCTTAAAAGTATGCTTATATCAAAGTAAGAGGTCTCCCATTCATCTACCCTCTTATCTCCACATGTAGCAAGGAACTTCTGGTGACCATTGTTTGGCATTGGCATTAGCATAACTGCAGATTCACCAGGATTAGGGGTATGATTTGATGAAACCCCTTAAAAATATAAACACCACACACACACACAGACACACTTTAATTCTGAGTTGGAATAATTTCCTTATCCAGTCTTCCACGTAGCTGCACAAGGAAGAGACTTGTGGTTATGCAAAGGCAAGTCCTTTCCATGACATCCTGAATACAGGTCAGCCTGAGGGGATGATGTTGAGGAGGGGGAAGCATGGCTGCAGAGAAAAATTCTTGTAAAACTAGACCCTCAAGCTCTCTCTTTGGCTAACAAGATTAGTTTCCTCCACAACACTACTAAGCATAGTCCTGTGGATGAGTTGGGATGGAGAACAGGGGATTGTGTAGTGAGCTATAGCCCATTGTTTTGGATGTTATGGCTTGATTGTAATGGTGTCATTTTCAGTCTCTGATTCTTTTAAATCAGATAAACACAGGTTTACAGATTCAAGTCCAAACATATGTTGTGTAAAGTATGTATTCACTTCAGGCAAAAGACACACCCAGAAGCTAAGTATGATTTTTTTTTCATATCATTAATGCACTGAAATCAGGCACTGCTTTCAAATAATCTACTTCCAGAAAAGGTCAACCCTAAATCAGACTGGGTTTAGCAGATTATTAAAAATTATTTACCTATTGCTAAATTAAGCAAAACCAAATTAAGGTACTATACATTTTCTGTTCTGAGTTCAAATTAGAACATATTTTATAACATCTGTACAAGTTCAATTAATCTAAATTTCAGGTTTTTTATTCACTTTGCAAAGGAATCTCAAGTCATTACATCAGACATATGGTTGTATATAGTTATGTTGTATAGTTAGTTGTAAAATCTGCGGGATTAATATCAGAAGGTCAAAAGGAGTGAACAGTTACATCTGCTAAATACTAAATTATTTTGTCCACTCAGGAATTAAAAGTCTTCCCATGTACTCCTGGATCACCTTGTAATCCAAGTCTGTGTCCAGTATTCATTTCAGATTTTCTAATTTTCATGGGTAAATGAAGTGATTTGGGTAGGGTTCAGCAGCAAAATGCAGAAGCGGAGCAGAACAACATTGCTCACACTCTGAAATGTCTCACTTCTGATACAGTGAGATAGAAACCAATGGCCAGTCTGTTTACTCTCTTGTCAGTAAATGACCCTGTAGGAGCATTGGCAGAATTAATGTCCTGTCTTTTATTCCTGAACTTTCACAGTTCATTTTATTTATTGTCAAAGAAGATGTTTAGGGCTATCTGAGAGAAGGAAATGAAGAGTTCATGCTCTCAAGATCATTACTGCCTGTTGGAGATTCACCAATTTAGTCCATTAAAAAGAATAATCTTAAGGCTAACAAAACTTTTTTTCTAAAACCACCGCTGGAGGGAGAGATGAACAGTGAGACCCATCCTGCTTATAAAACAAAAGTGGAGCAGGACTTGCTTTTTGTGGAAGCTGCTTGCCTACATGAAATACCTTGCAATAAGCAAGAGAAAGTTTTGCCTCAGGCATCTGTCTGGAAGTTACTAAAGAGTCCCACAAAACCTCCATATTGGATGCCTTTTCACTTCTTTGTGTGTAAAAGTAATCACATCCAATATCATGGAGTATTTTTCATGGGAATTACTCTAAATGCAGAGCTTTTCCATGTTCCTTTGCTTGTGCCCATTTGGTATAGCAATTGATATTACTTTTAGATTATAGTAGCACTAAGACTTCATGACCATTTTTTTCAAACCCTGTGAGTAACCATTGCAATTTCATTTGCATTTGATGAAAATAATAAAATAGTCTTAAATCATTTCCTAGTAATTGTGAATCTCCTTCTAGTGTGTCATAACTCCACAGTGAATATTCTAAGGTGCATACAGAAATTTATTTTTGGTAGTAATTAAAATTGACTTTATGTGATCCGACATTGAAACCATGAAAACCAAATTACGCATAATTGGAATGCACTGATTACAACCAGAAAAACCATATGAACTCTTTCTGAAAACTTTGCCTAGGGCAGAAAGCGTTCAGCTGTTATAGAATTCATCCTAACAGTGAGTGTTTACCTCCATTACAAATAAACTTAAAACATCCTAAGGCAATCCACATTAGTGACGATTGTTAGTGTCTTCAAGTCATGTCCTGTGTGGGGCTGAATAGGAAGTTAAGTGCTTGATTGGAAGGACAATTAAACAATCAACATCTACAATGATGTAACTTCAAAGAGGAAAAAAGAAGACTTAGTTTTATGTCATTAAGGAACACTCAAGTTGAAATGTTGTCAATTTGAATAAAAATAAGTAGATGTGATTTCAGGATGGTGCTACTGTAATAAAACACCTGCCAGGTCTGTTCTACCTGTTGTATTAGTTTGTTGAGTGTTTTTAAATAATCTTTAGAATAAGTAAACATTTTGTGGTAAGAAAGATCAAGAAGTGGTCCAAAAGGGAGTCTTTCTGAAAGAGTGCTCTGTTGAACCTAGCGGTGGCTCTTCCACTCCCCTTCCTTGGGGTGGGGGATTATGGTACCTGAAGCTCAAATATTAAGTTCCTGTCTGCAGTGAGGATGGGAATTTTTGCCACAGGAAAAAGGGCTTGAAGGCAGTATCTGCTTAGTCACAGACCGATTTGGTAAGATTTTTATCAGTGTTTTACAGCCCCGATGTTAAGTATTCACTACTTTTAGGTGTGTAACTCTCACTGAAGTCAGCTGCTTAAAGAATCTCACAGTGAGAAATCAATGGGAGTTAGGTCCTAAATCTTTCTAGAATTTGTGTCTGATAGTCTCTTCTGGGGGAGAACGAGCTGCAGCTGGGATTCATCTTGTGTAATTTTAGCAATTTGGAAGTTTGGTATCTCTTCTAAAGCATTTGTATTGGCTTCTTCTGTAGTCAGTAGAAAAAGACACATCCAGGAAGTGATTACTACTTTCTGAAATAGACAATCAAGGCATTTAGAGTGAATCAGTCTCTGGAGATTTCCTTCTGCCTAAAAAGAGCTTTATGACTAGTTTAGTCTAGACCCTGTTTTTTCAGATGATTCTCAATGTGTGCCTCCAAACATACACATTAAGTAGCTAAATAGAATAATATGGAAACATATTTCTCAAACTTCTTTCTATAATGGAGACCTGTATTGGTTTTGCATGGCCTACTTTTGGTACTGGGGAGGCTACAGGGGTGGCTTCTGTGAGAAGCTGCTAAAAGCTTCTTCCATGTCCAGCAGAACCAGTCCCTGGTGGGTCCAAAAATGGACATGCCACTGGCCAAGGCTGGGCTGATCAGAAATGGTGGTAATGCCTCTGTGCTAACATATTTAAGAAGATAAAAAAGGTGGCATAGTTGTATTTCAGCCAGAGAAGAACAGGGTGAAAATATGTGAGAAGAGCAACTCTGCAGACGCCAAGGTCAGTGCAGAAGGAGGCAGAGGAGGTGCTCCAGTTGTGGGAACCAAGATTCCCCTGCAGGCCGCGGTGATGACCATGGTGATGCAGTTGTGCCCCTGCAGCCCATGGAGGACCATGGGGATGCAGAAAGCCACCTGTAGCCTATAGAGGATCCCCACAGCAGAGCAGGTGGATGCCTGAGAGGACACTGAACCTGTGGGAGACCCGTGGAGAGAGGGGGCCCTGCTCCCATGCTAGAGCAGCCTGTCCTTGAAGGACTGCACCCTGTGAAAGAGTGACCCACGCTGCAGCAGTTTTGGGAGGACTGTTGCCCATGGGATGGACTCACATTGCTGCAGTTCACAGGGAACTGTTGCTTGTGAGTTGGACTCACATTGGAAAAGTTCATGGAGAACTGTCTCCCGTGGGAGGGACCCCATGGTGCAGCCAGGGAATGACTCCTCTACCTGAGCAGCGGAAGAAGTCTCAGGTGGTGAACTGACCATAACCCTCATTCCCTGCGTCCTTGAGCCACTAGACTAGGAGGTAGAGCTCAAAGGAGGGAGGGGTGGGGAGAAGGTGTTTTTCAGGGTTTATTTCACTTCTCATTATTCTGCTCTGATTTTGTTAGTAAAAAATTCACTTCATATCTCTAAGTTGAGCCTGTTTTGCCTGTGATGGTATTTGATGAGTGATCTTTCCAGGTCCTTATCTCAACCCATGAACCCTTTGTTATATTTTTTCTCCTCTGTCCAGCTACAGCAGGGAGTGAGTGAGTGGCTTTGGTGGGTGCCTGGCATCTGGCCAGCATCAACCCATGACAGTACCTTAAATATCATTGTAAGAATACTAAGCAAAATTGATCACAAGTATATATTGTAATTTTAAATTTTATTATACCCCTATAATAGTTAACTTTGTTTTCTGCTGATGTAACAAGTTATACTAAGGATTTATTAACAGGTTAAATCTTACAAGACTTAGTAAACCAAGGGGGAAGTGCTATGAATAAGTGAAGTATGTACAAATACAAAATGAGATCTAGTAGTGCATCACAAACTAAATAAGTATGTGTCAACAATAATAATATAGGAAGCATTTTGGGAGATATCAGTTGGAGTTTTCTATGTGAGAGAAAGAAATAATGTTCTAGTGAGGACTGAGATGAAGTACTATATCCTGTTTGGAAGTCACATATTAAAGAAGAGGAATGGAGTAGGCTACAAAAAGGTGGTAGCAAGGTCAGGAGGACAGAGTTTCCAGCTCTCACAAAATGAATACCCAGTGTTGCAGTGCAGCAAGTAGCACTTGCGATTTTGCGCAGCTATCCCATTATCGTCATTGGGAAAACAGTGAGTCACAGCACACTGTAGTGTCATCTGAACTTGCTCCCCCCACCTTCTGCTGTCTGCTGCCTCTTGCTTTCCCAATTATTATATGAAACAAAATAAGCAAGTGCTATCCCGGTAAGAAGTTGGCCAAACACACATTGCACCACTTCCACAGCTGTTCAAGTGGTTACTTGCAATAGCTGTGTTTGCCAATAAAGTCTGACTTTCTGAGCGGGAGCATCAAAGAGCAGGCTGGATCTGACAGCAGCCTGCAGATCTGAATGGGCTGGGTGCCAGCTACATCCCAGCAGGAGTTGCAGCCTGTGCACCAGCTGGCCAGATTGGTGAACAATGGTCTGCAACACAGTCTTTGCTTTGATCTTGTTAATATGGAATCAGGAGAAACTGCAAGGGATCCTGGTATGAATCCTTTTGGGGAACCTTATACACGCAAATATTTCTGTGGCCTCTTGTACATCTCTGACATTTAGGCAATGCGGTCTGGGTAGTCTCTGAAATGAAGATGTCACCTTCAAAATACCCCGTTAGCTGCCAGTGCACACTTGGAAACTGAGGTTTGTCAATTTCCTAATGGTCATGGCACTTCTTTTGACCCTAAGTAACTTCATCAAGTGGGTTTTCTGATAGGGTAAGCTAAGATAACCCTCAGCATACATTTTCATAATATTGACAGTTGTGAAGTTTTTCTTTTGTTGTTTTCTCTCACAGGTTTGAAGCCTAGTCATCTCTCAGTAATTTCTCCCTTTCACTAACCTCTCTACACTCTTCAAAATATCAAAGAAAATATTTAGCAGGGCAGAGGGTTGCATATGTCAATTTTTCAAATACTTTCCTGGTAGTGTGCTGTAATCTCCAAAGAAGAAACTTCTGGTTCAGGGACTCCCCTTGCAGTTGTGTTCTCTACTGCTTTCAGCTTGTGGAAAGGAAATAAATAGGACAAAAGGGTACGATGCTTTAGCACGGCTGCAAGACAAATAGTTTAGAGTACAGTTGTCCTTTGATGATACTGACCTCAGCATTAGAAAAAGCAATCTTCTAGAAAGATATCAACAACACTGTCAGCATCCTACCCCATCTGAGGTATGAGGATCTGAGGATGAGAAGGCACAGTGCCACAGTGTGGGATATTATGTACCTTAAAGCAGTACTACCACACACATGGTCAGGCTGGGCACAAGTCTGGCAGTGGTGATTAAGAAACGGTGGCTTTCACTGAGTTGGCAGACACTCAATAATTGAGTTATCCTTTGAGTTACTTATAATCAGCAAAGTCTCCATAAGGTTGGCTTAGCTACAGCTACAGTATGAATTTCCCAATTTTGTGGGGGGATTAAAAGAGAGAAGCTATAAACTAAAGTAAACAGGAAGAGGTTTGCTGATCATTTTAAACTTTGAGAAAATTACATCTTATTTTAATCATAATGAAAAAAAAATTCCACCACAAATACAACATGTTACTACAGTAATATTTTTTGTTCAGATTTTTTGTTAGAAAAAACTGCTAATGATAAAGACAAAATTACTTTTCTAGAATTTTGATAAAATCATACATGCCCTTACTGAGTGCCGCATGTGAGTAATATTTCAGTTATCCCACTAATGTCACTGAGATGGAATTAGAAGTGCTGAAATTTTCAGTGATGGATATTTCACTGCAGCTGTGAGCAATGTGCTCCTCAGAGACTTAGTCTTCTGAGGCAATGTTAAACCCTTGGACTTGCACCTTATTTGTAAAATAATACTATTTAAAAATAGGATCAAAAGAGATGTAGCCAAGAAACTTAGCCTTCTGTATATTTCAGTATATAAATTAATATCCTACATGATAAATAAATGTTCTTTTTACACATATATATGAATGCATGTCATAAAAAATAAACCATAAAGTATGTTAAAATAGTATCAACAAGATGACAGCATTCAAAGTTAAAACTAAATGTGATTGTCTAAAAAATGTCAACAGCTAAATATAAAGGGATAGAATTTTGTTAAAAATTTTTAGGTATAGCTGCCTGATTTTTCTTGCATTTTAAATCTCTTGAATTTATCCTACCGCTTTCCAAAGACTTCATTCTCTAATTTTCTTAAACAGATAAATTTATAATTAATTATAAAATATGTAACAGCAGTTCACACAAATGAATAATTCTACCAGAGAAGCTACTTTGCAAATGCAAACGATCCTTTGTTGTCAACTTTATTTAGGAGCATACACCGATCTCCAGAGCTGAAATGGACCGTTGAAAAATGACGATGATTCAAAGAGCACTCAAGCATGTGTTTAAGAAGGAGGTTTGGACACAGAACTGTAAGCCCAGTATAATGGATGGCGAGAGACCTTTCTGACCAGTTCACTTTCATGAACTAGACTTGAGTGTTAGACTTGTAACAAAGCAGACATGAATACAGTGGATGGGGAAAGTCATTATAGCTGCAAGCATTCTGAGCATGTTTCCCTAAGCTGTCTCTAGCACTTCTCCCTCAGCAGAGCAGGTGTGCCTGTATAGCCTTTTGCCTGTGGTCTGAGGACCTTTCCATACCTACAGACAACTTTTCAAGTTGACAGAGTGAGGTAGTGTAGAGCAAACAGAGTAAGTATCTCTGTGAATGGTTCCCCATACCATTTTCTCAAGCAGCCCGGCCGTGGCTTCAGATTTTCCCATCCAGCACACTGCCTGCTCAGACCTGCCCTAACCACCCTTTCCACGGTGTGAGCACAGCTGCTTGTGCCTTAGATGAAGCCAGATCATGACTTTTTTATTAGAGTTATTTTTAGCCTGTCTCTGTTCATTTGTTTGCTTTGTCATTTGGCTCCACAAATGATGCCAGCTGCCATAATATAACCAGTGGCAAGGCATTAGGGGTCCTAGGTGCACCTTAAATTGTTGTTACCACTGAAAAGAGCATTTCAAATACATTGTGGCCTAAAGAGTACCATTTAATGTGGGGGTAAATCCAGTCTTTGTGCACCGAGTCTGAAACATAACAGTCCCTTGAACTTAAAATACCTCACTCTGCCTCTTCAAATGAGTTAAATATTTTTTCCATAGACATCTTTGATCTTGAATCTTTGCTGTCTCAAATGTTCTCTCCCCTGGCTTTGCTGTATGCAAGATCAAAATGGATTGATCTGTAGCTCAATCAATGCTAGTGTAAGATCCTAAAGACAGCATTAAAAATCCTACTGTCCAATTTGACAGAATGCAGTTATGTATTCAAACCTGATCTGTCTCCAATGTGCTCTTCCATTTACTCCAGTAATGCTCAGGTGTGGTATTAATGATCATGGAACACGCAATACAAGAAAAACAAGCTCATTTTCATAAGCCTGGCAGACATTCATAATGCCAGTAAGTAACGTGTAGGGGCTCCAAATTTGAAAAATAGTTGAAAACAAACCTGACAGCATACATCAGGGCTTTAAGTTCTTCCATTTCTAGTGCTGTCTAAAACTTGCCTAAAGCCACAAAGTTTGCATGCATGCTAAAGTTCTTTAATGCACAATTTTGTCCTTGTTTCTTGATTTGAATGTTCAGACATTTGTATATTGCACCTGTAAATTCATATATACACATATATTTTATATGTACTTCAGCTTTCTGTGCACATGGTATTTAACTTCATATACTGCATGTGTTTTTGTCTCAAGTACAGTGGGTTCCAAGCACAGCTAGTGCAGCTTTCAACTGAGACTCTGTCAGCCTCAGGCTCAACAGCCTGGCAGGAAAACCTGCAAATCCTGCTGCACCCCCACGGATTTCTGTGATTTGCAGTGTTGATAGAAACATCCTCCTTGCTGAGGCGTTAGAAGTTCCCAGCTGAGAAACTGTTGCTTCACTCTTCCAAACTCACCAAATTGTTATACAGCTGCAACTTTGAGTCTCTTTGATGCTAAGCTTGGAATATGTGTTATTGCCACACATACAGTAAAAAAAACCAAAAAAAACCAAAAAAACAAACCCCACCAAACAAAAACAAAACAACAAACAAACAAAAACCCCAAAGAAAGAAACCATCAAGTAAGGAGGATTGCACTGCAGCTAATGGGTGTTTTATTGCATGGTTTAAAAGAGGCTGGCATTTCTCCACATGAAAGAAAAGGCTAGGCATTTCTCATCATCAGAAAGATGCAGTTCTGTCCCACAGTTAATAGTGTTGTCTCATATTGTCTACCAGTGACCTTAACACAGTCCTACAGCTGCTATGGATTTGGTGAATTATTTTGGGATCCTATTTGGTCTATTCTAGTATATTGAGTGCTCAATAGAC
Source organism: Picathartes gymnocephalus (assembly GCA_013390045.1). NCBI lineage: Eukaryota > Metazoa > Chordata > Aves > Passeriformes > Picathartidae > Picathartes > Picathartes gymnocephalus. The sequence goes on from WEKY01038954.1 coordinate 31,715, forward strand.
TGTATCACTAAATCTGATGTGGTGGTTTGGGTTTTTATGGAATTTTTTTTTTTTTTTTTTTTTTTTTTTTTTGGTAACTGATCTGTCACGGATCAAATTTTCAGCTGAAAACTTCAGTAAAGACCAACAAAGGGTCTGGAGAGACACTGGTGAAAAATGTCCTGCAGGATCATAGAATCAGAATACCCTGAGTGGGAAACAACCCACAAGGATCATCAAAGTCCACCTCCTGATGCCAAGGCTTGTATTCCTTGTTTTAATTTGTGGCCTTAAAGAATGGGTAAAAAAAGTGTTTTATATATATTTATAATTAGTAAGGGCTGTAAACACAACAAAGGACAGCAATTAATAAATGCAACTTCTAGATATTAGAAATAGAGACAAAAAGTAATTTAGTCCTCCATTCTGCAAACAAGTATGGAACAGTTTAATTTTAAGAGTGTGAGGGACTTTTAATTTCAGCAGCCTATTCCTGTATCTAAAGTCACAAAAGACATGAGCACAGTGTTTTCTGAAGATTATTTGTACAACATGTTAAATCCATATATATAATGAAGTGTACTTTGAAAATTAGATTGCAATAAAGGAGACTACTTAGAATGTAAGAAAATTCAGACAAAAGTAGGTGTACAAGTGACAGAGCAAGGAAATGCCCTGCTTTAGCTGACCACACAGCACAGGAGAAAGATTGGAATCTGTTTCACCCAACGGGACATTTGACACTTTCATTAAGTTCCTTTGAAGACGTGGGTGTGACAAGCCACTTAAGAAGCCTTTGCAAATTATGTTTGCTTTTAAGAAAGAGGCAGAGCACTCCTATGTTACAGTGAATAATAATTCTAACTGGGCTTTTATAAGGTATTTATCTGCTATTTATTTGCTTTTTAGGTTGCTTTCGACTGAGTGGTCATAAGAAGCTTTCAGGAGCCCCTTCTAATGCATATCAGTAATTAGAGCTGCAGGAGGCGCCCGATTAGCCCTCACTTCCCCGGGGTGGGAGCCATGCCCGCGGGGCATTGAGAGCGAGCGGCGTTGTGCGGTGGCAGCCCGCTCACCGAGTGGATGTCGGAGATACCTGCGGTGTCCTCCGCGGGCAGAGGAGACTGGCCGCGCCCTCACTAAAGTTCACGGGGTGTTTGTTTCCTGTTTCTGACAGAATAAGAAAACCCTTAAATGAAATGTTCGGCCAGACAGAATAGGTAGGCAATAAAGGTGTTACCAAGCACTTCTTCCTTTCTGAAAAGAATTCTGTTTGTACAATTAAACTCACTTCATGTATTAACTATTTTTGATTTTACAAATTCACTATTTAGAAGCTGATTAATCAGCATATTAAATGGCACTAATCCTTCCAGAAAGCGCCTTAGTAATTACTTTTTAAGAGCATCACTGGTAGATTTAAGTCTGTTTATTCCTCTGAGCTCAGCACAGCAAAAAGCTTTTAATATAGTGAAATGCTTGCACCTTTTCATGTTGGCTGAAAGAGGTAATAAAGATGTGTTTTGACAAAACAAATGAGAGGCCTGTTGTGAAGTCTCAAGATGTTTATTGCCTAAGAAAGGGGGGTGAAAAACCGTTTTAACACTTTTTAGATGTTGTTTCATTTTAAAATTAATTTAGGATGACAACAAAATATTGAAAGGAAATGGAATGAGAAAATTAGACCCATGAAAATTTTGAAGTCAGTGGGATGATTGTCACTCTTTGGATTTTTAAAAGCAGTTAACTTCTAATTTTTTTCTTCCTTATGGAATACAGGAAAATGTAATTAAAACAACTTCATTCACATACCTAAAGAAGCATGGTAAAACCAACTGCACTTGAGGACTGCCAGGGCTCTGCCATGGTAGGTTTAAAGGGAACCTCTACTAAGAGTTATTGAGGAAAAAATTATTATGAAAAACAATGATATCTCTGGTTGTGCTGGTGGGAAATTGCCAAGGAATATATTAATCAAGTGTTTCACTTTCTACCAATCTACCTCTAAATGGAAAGGTCTTTATTTAGGGGAACAAGGTTTTGCATTTAAGTAATGGAAAAAAGAGCATACAAATTTTATTAAGAGAATCGCTTGTACTAAAAAATCCACAGCCAAACCCACAACTACCCACCTGAAAAATAAAGCAAAGCAAAGCAAAAAACCCCACCCCAACCAACCAACCAACCAACCAACCATAAAACCAAAACCCACAATGCAAATACAACAATGGATACCAGTAAGGAACTTGCAGTGCATTTCAGACTGCCTGGAGCAACATGCCAAGAATAGTTCCTTATTTTGTTAGCAGTTAATTCACCAAGTGAGGATTTAGAGATTCTTAAAGAATATAGTTAGTTCTAGACAAACATCTGTGGCCAACATTTGAGATACTTGTAGTGACTTTCTCAGCCATCTCTCTATATCTGTCAGTACTCCACTGATTTTTTTATTTGGTTACTGTAAATCTGCTTCAAGGTTACATAAACTCTAATACCTATATAATAACTTACTTTGTCTTAATAAGGAATTCTTTCATACTACTTGTTTTCACCTCTGGATGAAGAAGGAAAGGTACTAGCTGCCTCCAACATGATTGTCAGAACAGTCTTGTGGATTATTGACAGACTCAGGGAATATCCTCTCTTTGCACTAATGAGAGCATGAAGTCTGGGTTGGCGGTGTTTCCAAGATGATGGTTTTGGAGAATGCACAGTTTAATACTTTTTTCAGAAAATAGAAACAGTCTTCATTGTATATTGCTTATAACTTCTCTCCACTGGGATAGTATGACCTCAGCATGTACTTCACAAATAGCTTTGTTGTAAGGGAACTTCTGTTCACACCTTAGGAAGCATCTAATGAACAGTTCCAGGCCATATCCTTTGATCTGAGTTGTATGCACAGGTTCCTTTGGTAACTATTTTGTGTTCTCCGTGAAAGCCTTCTTGATCTACTGGAGCCAGACTTCAACTGTGTGAGATGTTCCATCCTCTCCCTTCACATCATCCTGGTTGTACTAGTCTTCTCTATCTGATTGTTGTTTGGGTTCTATTTAGTGTAATCTCTGGATTCCTGTTGATGTTGTTTGCTATTATGTGATGTTTCCAAACCTTGCAGAAAAATCAGAAGCACTTGGTGTCACTGACCAATGAGATTCTTGTTGAGTTCAGATCCTGGCATATACATGACGTAACTGCATATGACAAGGTCACTGATAACTCTTCATTGCTTGCCTTGACTACTGCAGGGCAATCTGCCATGTGTTGCCCATGCACTTTGTTCCAATGCAGTTTGGATTTGGCAGTCTTAATTAGAAGTACTTAAAAGTTCTTGAGGGCTCAGATCTGCTGATCTGAGTACATGGGCTTTGGATCATTATCATCTCCTATATTTTACAGCTTTTTTTGTTCTGTCATTCATTCTCCTGCTAGTGTGAAACTAAAACATTGTTCTTTGATGCATTCTTTTCTGAGGTCTTTCATTATGCTTGGTAACTACTGTGACACTCTAGGATGTCTTGCAACTCTGTCTTCATTTGCTTACATAGCATCTATTATATGATAATTTGTGATCAAGTTCCTTATTGACACTGACTGATTTGTGTTCTACTGTAGGGCATGGAGGCCTGTTGCCTCAGCAAGTCAGGTTTGTTACACATCTTTCAAAAAGCAAAAGAGTCTCTGCCTGATTTTGTAAGCAAGAATCAGTGCACACAAGTAGAAATGATGATAGGGAAGTACAAAGAAGAAATAAGAAACTCTTGGTCAGAGTGGCGTTAGGTCACAACACAACCAGAGCAGTGAGTTGAGAGGCTTTATAAGCAATACAGACATTTTTGCCTGTGACCTTAGTTTTGCCCTCCATTCAGTGCACTTAATAGAAAATGGAGTATTAATTTGCTGCTATCTTGTAATTCCTGTAACTTTTAATAATTAAAAGATGTATTACAGATCTCTTAGTTCTGTTAATTGCTTGACTAGGAATAATTTTTCTTAAATCTGCGTATGGTACTGATCTAGCATTTTGCTGGTGATGGGCCTCAGCTTATCTCAGACATGTGGTGCAAGGTTTTGGGCCAACTTCCAGATCCTCTGGAGCTGTTGCTTTATCCTGCCTTTTTAAACAAAACTCCATCTTACAGCTTTATCCATAATAGGGACTAACTTCCTATGGTGTTTTCTTCTGAGATATGGCTACCTCTGGAGTATGAACACTCTGCCATTCTCAGCACTCTCAACAGATAAACAAAGTGTTTTATTTTGCAGATATTTTCTGCTTTATAGAGCTGTAAGAATGCTTGTCTCTAGAAGGCATGCTTTGATGTGTATCTCTGTCATTAGTAATGCTGTTAGTGAGCTGTTCTATATCCTTGCAGTAGCATCTCAGTAACCTGAATTGTGGTGGTTTCTTTGTGATGGTTAATGATGATGAGACCATACATTCCAGTAAGTCATCCCTTTCCAGAGAACACGAACTTGGGTTTTCATGAAGAGGTACTACTGCTCCAGAAAGTGCAATTCTAGCTGCCCTGTACATTGGGAACATTTTCTCTCTCATCAAAGTTCTGAAATTATGTGATCTTTTCTGCAAATCATCTAAACATCTTAAAGATATAAAAATCCTGAGTTAGGTCTATCAACGACCTCATCACTGGATGCATTGCTGCTTTCTAAGTTCTTAGCATCACATTAAGGTATAATGGAGTTCTGGTTTTCATACTTTTAATACAGGTAATTTTTTCCTATCTTTTTTTTGCATTCCACAATATGGAATTGTACCATCTTAGCCAAGACATTTGCAGTCAGTCTGTCTCTGTCTTCAGTTTCTTTGTCCTTGCGTGTTCTCTAGGAATAGGTTCAAATTGGAATTTGAGGAAGGAAAGTTGGGTCCTTGATTGAAAAAATTTGTGTTATTTTCTTAGATAGATTAAGAAATTATCTCATTTCAAACCAGTCATATTTGTTAATGTCATCACTTCCAGATGGCTCGATACTACTTTATTCTTACATAAATAATGTATTTATAACAAATAATTTATAATCTTCTAGAATATGAACTGTTTCTGACAGCAAGTCAGGAATACCAAATACAGTGAAGCTTTCGAATCATGGAGTAAAATATTTTCTAGTTCCAGAGGAAAGCAACAGAAGTGCCATTACACAGATACATGAAACTGTCACATGCAGCAGTAACAATTCCATTTTCCAAGTGGGTTATGCTTCCAGGACTTTACTCTCTCTGGTGTTAGCTGTGGTTTCCAGATGGCACTTTTTTTTTTTAATTTTTCTTTAATATATTTTTCTGGTTTTGTTGTTTCACTTAGTGTAAAATTACTTATTCCAGAAAAGAAAATATGTCTCTTTTGCTCTGTGGAAAACATAACAGTTCATATTTTCTTTAAATTTGGAAACACTGAGCTGTTACTTGAACTTGTTTAATAAAGGGGTATTTCTGATATTGGCAGAGAATAACTCTGTGGAAATGTCTTTCTCTCTGCAGTAAGGATTTAAATTGCCCAAGATACTCAACATTTTGAAAGTACCATTAGCATTTCACTTTTCAGATTTCCATTTGTGCGAATATGAGAAAATGAAGGAATGCCTTTTTCTGGTTGGTTCCTTTGCAGAATTTCAGTGCCTCTTTTCTTCAGCTTGTTCTTTTAGCTCTGTTTGCCCTTGTAACTTAAAACCAAAAGGGAAGTGAATAGTTTGAAAGAAAGATATTTGCTTAACAGCTAGTGGCTCCAGCTAAAAAATCTGCAGCGTCCCATTGCTCTCACACGCTGAGTGAGGCAGCCTGAGGTTGGATTGCAAAGCTTATAAAGAATTGTGTATTTCTTACTTTAAGTAGATACTTTTTTGAGACTTCTGTGGTGATTTTGGTAATGTTTTGGGTGCTTTATTCTACATTTTTTTCTAAGAAAATGAAGTTTAGAGGATTGAGCATCATTCTGTATTTTTGTCTGTCAGGTCGTCAAGGATTAGAGTTGTCCTGTTCAGGGCCAGGAGTTTGACTCAATGATCTTTGTGAGTCACTTCTAAGTCACATACTCTATGATCATCTCCTATCATTTTGAACCTACTATCAGTTTTAATGGACATGGGTATTCAATCCATAGAATCAGAGCAGATGTAGTCCAAAATGAATACCTCTGAAGTATGTACCGTATCAGTTTTCTTCTACTCATCCACAACAACTGCTCATGTAGTGTGAATGTAAACCATAGGTTTTTCTTTAATAAATTACTACAAAAATATCCTTTTGGGGCTCACTTTGTGGCTAAATCAAGTCAATTTATGAGCAATTTTTAATAGGGTTCTGCTGTGTTCATTCTACCTGGCATCAGCCAAACCAGTTGTACTTAAACTCTCAGTATTCGGGTATGTTCCCCTTTTCAATCACTCCACTTCAGTTGCTATTGGAACAGAAGGCATGTTAATGTAGTCCACTTAAAAATATTTTAACCAGTTTCTTTTTTCTAAATTATTTTTATGGTAATAAATTTCTGGTCCATTAGTCTTCTATTATTGCTACCATAACAGAATAAATATGAATTATTCTAGTATCAGCAATCTTCAGGTATGTTGTGGAAGAGACTTTTCCACCATAAAAAGTCTGAGATTCGTAATTTTTTTTCATCCAAAAGAGACCCCAGTGGGGATTTAGAGCATATTTTTGACTGTTTGAAGTATCTAGTTTGGGTGTGATTCAAACCTACACAGTGAAAGTAGCAGCCTAACCTTGTTACAGTTATTGTAATATCTTAAAAAAAAAAAAAAAAGAGTTATTAAAATCACTTACATTTGCCTCCATTCTCATACAGGGAGCATACCCATACAGTGTAAAATTCCCCACCCCAGGAGAGGTACCTGGGTGTTTGCACCTATACCTATATTAAGCCATTGGACTTTGTGTTCTGTGGGCTTCACCCACCCTCAAAGGACCCAGACTGCAACCATCTCTTTGACCAGCGGACATCGGAATTGCAACAACCAACTCTCATTGTTGGACCCATGGGGGGTGACTATCTACCTTTCTACTCTTATCCTTTCTTTCTCTTTCCTCCTCTTCCCTTAAACATTTTCTTAAGTGTTGTTTTTATGCTTTAATATTTTTGCAGTTCTAACCAAGATGGCTACATTTTAAAATTTGCCAAGTACTTTATTGTACCTTAATATTCTAAGGTTTGCAAGTAAAAGTTAGTTATTGAACCTCCTATGAATTTTGTTTTTTCTCCTGTGCACCACCCAGAGGGAACCCAACAAAATTCCCCCAAAGTCACTGAGCAGAATGGGTCATAACAGTGTGCTAACTTCAGCATGTGTGTTCATATCCATACAATAGCAATGTAGAGTGGAAAAATTCCTACTTCCAGGTTTTTGGGTGCAAGTTTGTGTTGATTCTGCACATTTCAAAAGAGTAAAAGGGTTGTCCATGCACTCTAGAACAAAATCTAGTTCTTTGCCCCTGGAGTAATAACAGAATGGCTTATGTTTATAAACAATTGTTTGGAAAAGTCTGTTGCTATAAAGATTAAGTCACATGCAGTGTGAATAATTTTCTGCACATACTAAACCACCCCATGGGCTAGTTAAGGAAAACTGGTCAGCAATTCAAGGAAGACATTATTTTGATGTAGAAGATTCACTGATAGAAATGAAAAAGAGGTAAATAGGTACCTAGAGGATTAAATAGGATTTATTTAGTCATAGATTTTTTAAATTTCTCCTGATTAAAATGGAGAGAGTTAATCATCAGCCTTGAAAAGTAATTAGAATACAGAATCATAAAGAATGTAAGGAAAAAATTATGGAAATTAATTAATTCTATTCTCTCTTCTGAAATGTTCATCTATTTCTCTGTTATATTCCAGTTGTCATTACTTATTTTTGTCTGGAATAAGTTCACTTGACTGTATATCTCTATTGAGCCTATATTCTCCTCACTGATATAATGAAAGCTCAGAAATACTGGAGACCAAATTTGTCACTCACTTGCCCAGTCCATTTATGTGGCAATCTCACCACATTGTGTGGTTACAGGTAAACAAACAGGCTCCTCTCTAGGTAAAAACATATGTTCAATTAAGTTTGTGTTTCAAAATAAATTATGTGTAAATTTTTTATAGCTTCTTAGTTTAATGTGGGTTCAGTTAGTCAATAGCTTCAATAGTAGAAAAAGAGCTAAACATATGTAACAAAACTCTTTAGTGTGAATTCATGTATACTTTTGGAAAGCAGCTTTGGAAATATGGAGTGTATCAAGTCACATCATTTTTCTCTGAAAATGAAAATCTTAAAAAACTCCAAAGCATAGTAGTTCCATCTCCCTGAGTAAAATTCTTATCTTTGAACATCCTTTATTTGGTACAACCCTAAGGACTCGTCTGTGGAACTAGTCCTGTATTCTTCATCTCAGGAGCAACACAGTTGATGAGATATGGTCATCTCTGTCATTGAAACTATCTGGACCCTGCATCGTGAACCAGTGTAAAGGACCAACTACTGAAAAAAATGTTGAAATGGTAAAATAAGGAAACCTCTCCTTATATTCTGTACTGATTTTCTATCTTAATTTCTAGTCTGTAATCTACTATATTTCTCCTGCATTTGTCTTTTCCAAAATCGATCTCCTGATGTCAGAATGACCCTATCTTCCTGCATGACATTACTATACTTCTTTACTTGTCTGCTATCAAGAAAATAACATTGGGGTTAACTTCTGAATGGTAGAACCTCTTAAGACATCCTCTGTATGCATTTCATTCTGGATGATGCTTGTGGGCTCCCCTGCATTCCTTTTAGTTTCAGCTGCTGTACTGTTTTCTTTCAGAATATTGAAAGATAATATCTGATTGCAGCCTTCTTCACTTGGGGAAAGATAGTAGTTTGTGGCATTTCCTAGTTATTCCAGATTCAATGTCAGAGAAACATTGAAGTCACAAGCTCTTCAAGACCCAATTTGCAGGCAGTTAATGGAACAACAAAGTGAGAGTAAACCAAGCTGGATTTATCCTTCTGATTACTGTGCACTGACTGTCAACTGGACTGAAAGATCATTCACTTTATCAAATGGATTTTCACACATCTAGCAGGTTTCATTACAGCAGGTACAGAAGTACCGGGACTTTTAAAGTTTTCCCACCTGTCAAATACCTTACTGGCCGTAATGAGAGTGGGTATCTGAACTATCTAGATGCTTCTTCTTTTCCTTTCAGACCCTTAATGTTTTGAAAATCTGAATTCAGATATTCTGGTAAAGCATGTTTATCTACTTGCTTATTAGCTTATGTTCTTGTAAACTGGCAAAAATATTTTAAATATTATTTGCAGCATTTTGAAGTGAAATAGGATGTATAAAGTGTTTCAGCTTTCAGTGTTTTCAGTGTTTGGAATTATTTTCAGGACCAAAAAGACATACACAGAGGTGCTATCCCAGACATATATCTGCACCTAAACTCGGTGTCAAATATTCTGAGTACCTGGAGAATATTGAAAAGACTCTCTTGTTCTTTGTAGTACTATAGATTTACATTTCTTTCCCATGTAACGCAACAATGGTATTTTAGAGGAAGAACAATCAGAGATCCACTGATATTCAAAATGAACATGAAATACGAACTGACAAAGTCTGTTAAACAGATGATAGAGCAACCATATATTTTACTTAAATACTGTCACTGTATATACTAGACTTCTGTGTTTAATTCATGGAAACATTAATTACAGTGCTAAACCTCTTCTGACAGGCAAAGTATAACAAGTCTTCAAATAATAAAACACACCTAATTTCATCTCAACCACTTTTCTATAAGCAAATGCATGAGTATGTCTCCAGAAGTACACAATCTCATCTACATGAAAACCTAAATATTTAAAATTAGTATCACTATTGAGGGAGGGGCAGATGGTTTACTGTGGAAGGTCTTGATCCACAGCTGCTGTTTAATACCAGCCAACTTAAATCTCGTGCCAAAAATGTCTGGTGTTTGTTTTCTTTTTTGAAGAAGCAGATGATTGTCCAGATGACATCCAGATGATTAAAAGGAAGCTGAATCTATGTCCTATCAAAGTTCCTCTTAAGCTCATCCATAATTTCTCCTTTCTCCCACTATACATACTTTCATGTGCAAAAAAGCTTCAGACAAACCAGAGGCTACTGATTAAACAAAAAGAATACAGTAGTGTAGTGAAACTGAATTTCTACAGTAAATTGCTATGTGATCAATATCCAATACATTAAATATCTTCCTTGCAATGACAATTATCCTGTGTCCTATCCTTCTTCATAAATTACCCCAGAAACAGCAGCTGATATAAAACCCTCTGTAGTCTAGGCTGACTTGTGTAATATTTCCTCATGAACCAAATAATAGCATATTTGTAGTAAATTTGTTTGCGAGGGACTGTTTTTAAAGATTGAAACTTCCAAATCTTGTCATGTCAAAGACATAAGATTTCTGCTGTTGAGAAGAGATTTTTTAAAAATAATTTGAATGTTATTTTTAGGGACCATGGTATTAATTTAGCACGTTAGAATACTCCCTGCATATCTTCTGTGCAGAATAAACACATCAGTTGTACTTTTGGCTTATGTTGATGCCTGAAGTGGGTACGTAGAAAGAGAGACTAGACAGGAGTAAGGGAATAAAGGGGGATATTTATTTGAAAAGCCTTCAAAGGCACACCCTGGGGAGCCAGAGGCTGCTCTCACACTGGACCCCAAGATGGACGCCTAGTCATGAGTTCTTCACACCTTTATAGGTTTTGGTCCATTTGCATATCAGCATAAATTTGCCAATTAAAACTTTAGCTAATGATGTAATTTCCCCAGCTTAGCCTCCCTTCTCAAGATGTTGGTTTACACATTTTGGGCCTAGGACAGTCTGGGTGTCCTTGGAGAACAATCTCAGAGAGGCTTTGTTATGTCTATCTTAATGTGAGAGAACAGCAGCTAACAGGCTACAAGACACTTCAGAGTTACACACTAAGTACTACAGCCTTTAAAAATATGAAAGTTAAAATGCAAGGCATCATGTTCTAGCAAATTCTTCTTTAGAGGTCTCTGTAACTTAGAAGAGACAATTTTGTCCAAGTCTATTCTCCTGCCGTGTGAGTAACTGTGCTATGCCTTCTTTACTGAAGTAGGGAGTTTTAGATCATAGTTCATCTCACCTGTTTTAGACAGTTACTTTAAGATGAGATGAATCACTCTTTACATTCTGTTGATCATATACACAAGATTTCAAATTATTATAGAGACAATTCAATATAATCAAATAATAGATTCTAATGCACATTGCATCCTATCTTCTACCACCTGACCTCACAGGAGAAGGAATATATACAGTTTTCCTCAAAAAATTTGATAAGCATCTCTCATATGGATAAAGGCCAAGACAGCTGGGACTGTTCAGCCTGGAGGAGAGTGTATCATTAATGTGTACAAATATCTGAAGGGAAGGTGCAAAGAAGAAGGAGTCTGTGTCTTTTCATTGGTGCTGAGTGACAGAACCAGAGGCAACAGACACAAACTGAAACTCAGGAGGATCCCTCTGAACTTCAGCACTTTTTACTTGTGAGGATGACAGAGCACTGGCAGAAGTTGCCCAGGGATGTTGTGTACAACCAGCTCTAGGCAGCCCTACTTGAGCAGAAGGGTTGGACCATGTAGCCTTCATAGATCACTTTCAACCTCAGCCATTATGTGATATTACATCTAGATGCTATTAATGATGTTTACATAAAGATATTACTGATTGCAGAGTGTTTAAATAATATGTAGGATCTCTTGAGGGTGGAATTTTGCTTTACAGAAAGATCTCTTATCTTTTGTTCCTTCTGCTCTTATGAAAGGGGAGCAGCACACTTCCTCTTTCATAATCATTGATGGTTTGGTTGACTAGAGTGAGTTGTCTGACTCTTAAATGAACTGGGTTCAGCTTTCTGGATCATCAGCATGCTAAACCCATGAAGAGGAAAAAAAAAAATTTTATTCTTGTTTAGCTTATTAAATCTGCTCACATGCATCACGTGTATCAGTGGTATAAGGGAATTCACAACCAATGGCAAAAAGTAGTTTCCCCTTCCTTTTGTTGTCTGCCATGTCAGACTTCATCCTAAGAAAAGGAACAGGTTAAGGAGCAACTGTTTGATTTTTCTATTTATTCAACGAGATTTGGTGGTCAACAGTGCTGATAGAAGCATATGCATGAGCAATTTACTGTACCCACTGGCAAAAGAGCTTGATTTTCTGAGCAGTACTGTCTTGGCTTAACATCTCAGTCTGGACCTATGTACTCCAAATCTCTGCCCAGGTTGTCTGGAATCTTCTTAGAAAACTGATTTGCAAACTTCATTCACTACCCTCTCTAAAAAAAAAGTATCTGGTTTTGCATGATTTCAGAATGAAGCCAACTGAAACTCAATGGTTGGGATTTTGTCTTGCTTAGACCTCCTGGTGCATGTGGATCTGTAGTGGGGAGCTGGGGCTGGTGGTGCAGGGAGCCACACAGAGCAGAGCAGGACGGAGCAGAACAAGCCAATGAACCAAATAGGCAGCTTGAGCCTTGCAAAGAGAAACTGCAACTTCACAGGCAATTTAGCTGGTACAGGTCATTCTAATTTATTACAGCAAACTACATATTAGCAAATGTTAACAGATCAGGGCAGATTTATGTCAGGGAAGGCTACTGTGCTAATTAATGGCCCCCTCATTAGCATTGCCTGGAGCAGCACATGCTCTCTCTTGGCCTCTCCTTACCACATTTTCGAATTACCATCACAGCAGAAACAAGCCTTTCACATCCTGAAATCTCTGACCGGCAGCAAACTTGTTTAGAAGGTAAAGAAGGGAACTGGCAGATGGCTATTTGTATGAACTACGCCTCTGGTTGTTTTTATTTGGGCATTTACTTGAAGAAACACAGGAATTACTGGGTACCGAGCACCTCTCAAAATCCATATCCCAGTCGTGGTTACTGCTAGAGTTGTAGTTTGTACATGTTTGCATTCCTGCTAACTGACTGTGACTATCAACTTTTCTACTGGTTTTTTTCCCCTCTGTATACAAAATAGGATTCCTAACACCTGTCACAACAAAAGATATTTTCACTATCATGCATTTTTTTTCATTAGTGCATATAAAGTATTTGCATTTTCAGCATTATAGTATCTGGCTTAAACAGGGAGAAATATTCTGTAGGTTTTGCAAATTAACTACTATAAAGCATTTGAGATCTTGGATTGGCAGGTGCTGTCAAAGCATAAAATACGATCAACATACCTTTAAATCAATGAAAGACCAAGAGTATCATAATTCAGAGAGCAAACAAACCTAATTGTTTACTCTTCACTCTGCTGCAGTCTGTAAGTGCAGACTCAAAATTAATGTAGTATACTTTAGTCAACCAGCTAAAACCCACAAAAATCCATATAAAACACCTTCCAAATTCCTCAACGCCAGATTGTGCTAGTTTAAGAAAACTCTCTGTGATACCTTTCCTTCTTTTGAATGTTTGGGCTTTTATTAAATACCAATTAAGTAGCGTTTTGAAAGGATTGGAGCAATATTTTCACACGTTCATAATCCAGCTGTTGATAAAACTACTCCTAAACGTCTCTGCTGGTAGAGTCTGCATTTCCCCCACTCTCTTGCCAGACAACTCTAAAGAAAATTTTACATACTGAGTATTAGCAAATTGTCTGGGGACAACACTGTGGTTTGTTTTTTTTTTTTTTAAATAACATGATTAAATCCTGGTTTGTAGCAATCATTAACTTATTGCTGGTCCTTTTGTCAGGCAGTCTGGATTTCACTCCATGGACATGTGCAAGATTCCTAATTTGGTTTTTCTCTTCAAGGCTATTTGCATTTGCCATATAACACCTCACTGAAGACAGGAAAAAGGAGAGAAATGCAGATACGCAGATTTTCCTAACTGCTCTAGCCACTTTGAATCGCCCCATAAAACTTCCAGATCGCTTTCCTTGGGGAAAAGTGCAGGTGGTGGTGGGTTGCAGGGGTTGCTCCTAAGCTAAGCTCTTGCCAGCCACCAGCAGGGAGGGTGGAGAGGGGAGGGAGAAGGTGTTGGTGAGGCTGCGGGTGTGTGGCTGCTGCCCTGTGTGGGTTTTGGCAGCTGGTGAGAGGCAGGGCTGCTCAGAGCGAGCTGGAGGGAAACATCCAGGGAAGGGCTGGAGACTGGAGACCTTCAGTTTTCCTAGAACTACTCCGTAACATTTTCAAGAATGAGGAATCCCTGAGAATAATAGAGAGAGAAGGGGGTGGGAGAAAGAGGACTAGAAATGGAGTGAAATCCTTGAGTATCCTTCATTCATTGGTGAAAGGGAGGGGGAAATGGAAAAGACAGGAATGAAAAGTTTTAAACAGTTGAAATGTTGGTATTTCCAGTTTGGAAAACCTTCAATTATCTAAAAAATTGTTTAAATCTGCTTTGCAATTTTCTTGTTAAAATAATATCTAGAAAATTAATTACTATTCCATGTGCACTCCACTGATTCTCTCAGGTTGAATAAAGCTTTGTGAGGGTATTTTTTTCCCCTATACATAAATTAATGTATTTTAAGACCAGAAGGGACTGTTCATCTGACCTCATACATAACAAAGGCAACTCGTTTGCTGTATATTAATTACTGCTTCAAGTCTGATTCAGCTGCAGCATACCACAGAGAAATCTTCCCACTTCAAACCATTATCCCCCTGTTTATATGTCAATGAGCTCTATTGTCCTTTTTTTCCAACGATCACTTCAGGAAGTCTAACTTCCAGTCGAAGTCCCCTCCTCTTGGTCCCCCTCCTCCAGTCCTGGGAGAACAGTCGATTACTCTTCCTGGTTAAGTACATAACTTAACTTTTGATCATGACAAAGTCATATCATTACCTAAGCAAATGACATAAAACAATGCCAGCAAAGCAGCGTTTTGGTTTTTTTTTTCACCATTCCTCTCACAAAAGTGCCAAAAGCAAACTCTAGTGATGTATGACTTGGGTTTTTTTTTTTTTAATTAGTTAATTAAAATATATATTCAAATTAGGGTCAAAGATTGTCCCTATGGGGCTTTACTCAAAAATTACTCCATGTTTATAGTTGCATTTCAAGAGCTGCTGGTTTCTAATCTGAGCTGTGTGCTCTGTTGACTTTACAGTATTCTAGTTTACTGTTCATAACATTATGTGGTGTCCTGTCAAATAATATTTGATTTATTTACATTGTTACCTTTATCAAATCCGTAATTTCACTTGCTATTAAATACTTCATTGCTGCTGTAGACAAAATTGCCTCTTGGCATTTTTTTCTTTAGTGAGAAGGGAAAGCAGAAGTGACAGGCTGGAGCTGTGACAAGGCAAGAACCTGGGAAGGATACAAAGAAAAGGATCTGACTGAGGACAGTATGGGCAATGAAAGGCTTAAACAGGACCAGCGGAAGCAGAGCCCCAAGTTGACAGTGTGACTCCCTGGGAAGCACAAGAGAGGAAGTGGTCCTGATAGGAGTGTGGAGGCAGTAACTCCACCTGACAGTCAGGATTGAACACCTTAGACACTGGTATATGTCAGTAATTCCTATGGATATAAAAGAGATGTCTACGTGATTCCTCATCTTGCTCTCCTGTGTCCAGTCTGGCCTCCTCTAATGACACCACAATAAATGTATTACAGAAGAACTATAAGATTTCTCCCTTTTCTTATTTCCTATACATTATTACATGTACCTTGAGGTGGGATCATATAGTTAGTTATTTTCTACATGTACAGGATATTTAGGTAAAAGACTCAATTTGTGCTCTCGGAACAGCAGATGTATTAGTTTCTCCAGTAAGGCATTCCTCTTCCAGCCTAGAAAAAAACATGAGAAATCAGGAATGACAATTATGTTGTATTACAATCAACACTCCTAATTCAATGAACTTGATAATAGTGTCAATAAGATAGTGCTTTGTTGAAAATGACATCTTGCAAAATCCCTACTAACAGCAGCTAAACAGAGATCATCCACACAAATACTATCATTAAGTGGAAATTCAGATATAAATCTTTTGTATGTAGCCACTAGCCTCAAATGAATACAGCACAATGGAAAAAAAAATCTGTTTTCTTTGAGTGGGTTATTTCCACTGGCTTTAGTAATGCCTTCAATATATATTCTCTGCTCAGTTTACTAACAAGAAACTTTTAGCAGAGGCTTTTGTTTGTTTTTTGTTCTTTCTTTCTTTTTTCTGTGAATACAAGAGTGATCACAAGCCAAAGCAGCAGGGCATTGATGTTTGCCTCACATTGATTTGCTTCATCTAGAAGGGAACAGATCCAGTAGTGTGCCAGTCTAAGGCTCTTTCTAAGCTGTGCACATTAATAACTATTACTGGAGTAATGCGCTGACCTCTCTAATAAGAAGAAAAATTCTAAGATGTGCTTGGGAGAGAGAGGAGGAAAAAAATGAGGGAAATGAGATATTGTCCTACAACAGTGGGAAACCTGATGAGAAGATAAAGGGATTTTCTTAACAGATGGACCAAGACTCCAAAGCATATAAAAAAGGACAGCTACAAAGAATAAGGAAAAAACACATTAATTCTATTAGCGCACAGTCAATATTCTAGAAGGTTTATAATTCTGAAAAGGTGATTGTGGGTTTTTGGGTTTTTTTCCATCCAACTCCCTTTTTTAAAAAGAGGAAGAGAGTATTGTTCTTCCAATTTAGATTTAGTGAAATAGAACTTTTCGCTACATGTATACACAAACATGAAGGGCAAATCATGCAGGTATTTCACAGGACGCCCTCCAAGTGGCAGCTTCTGTGAGCAAATGCCTGGGCTGCTATTCTGAGAAGATCCTCAGAGTCAGCATGTGGTTTTTCCAGTGCCAGACATGCTGGGTCGGACAGTCGTGATATCCTCACATGGCAAGACCAATTCCTTGGACCTTCTCTGGCTATAGGCAGTGGCTATGAGTGTGTGCACCAGGTGTGTAAGTGCAATCTCACTGAGTGTACTTATTTATAAAAGATGTTGATGGCATCCTTAAGCTCCTGTAGGAGAAATAATTAATTTCTGTTTTGCTTACACTCTTTTGTATTTTCTTTCCGTTCCCTTGGTGGATAAATAGGATTTTTCTTTCATGATAACTTGTACAGAACCTCTGCTTTACCAGGTGACTCAGCAGTACAAATAGGATATGGATTAGTTATGTGCAAACAATCACATCTATGGTGAATTACCCAGAGCACACAACAAATAAAGTATGTTGACTTTATGCTTCTATTTGGGCACTCTGGCAGTTGCAGGTGCTGCAAATGCTACCTGATCTGGCACAAAGTTAGAGTGGAGTGACAAACAATACCCAGTTCTGCATAAAGCCTGACAGCATAACAAGAACCCCGGCTTTGGTTTGGTTTGAACAGATTTGCAGTAGATTGAATGCAGGGTATGTTAGAGGACATTTTCTATTCTGTAGCCAAGGTATTTTTAGAATGTGATACTAAAATCCCTAATATGAATTAACTGTATCGTCAAACAGTGACTTGAGTTTAATGGGAAGAAGGGTTGTTGAGAAAATGTATTTCAAGTCAATAGAGCAAAGTCACTTGGAAAACACGATTCTCTTATTGGTTTGTCTAGTTTGACAAATGACTCTTAAGAGTCAACTGAAAGAGCAGAAAATTGTTGATTCTGGCTTTCTGATTCAAAAAGCAGATTACTATTTATTCAGCATTATTTAAAGCTATCTGCTTTTAATATAAGCTGTTCACAAACATATCCCAACTATGACATTATACCTACAAATCAGTCTGTGGCATATTCTGCTTCCTTGAATTAACCTCTGCATTGGTGGGCATTACATGGAAAATGGCACTGACAGTTCATGTCATCTGGCTTAATCTGCTTCCTCCCTATCTCTCACAAAATGAAAAACTGGCAAACTACTTCATGTTAATTGCCATGAATAATATAATATATATAATATATA